>JALHBX010000723.1:0-88807 GCA_024340025.1 Tolypocladium tundrense | reverse complement strand
GGGGGGGGGGGGTTCCTCGCCATCCTCACTCGACGTCGCTCGCTCTGCAGTCGGCAGCCACCGCGTCGCGTCCTTGCGTTGCGCCCGAGATGAGATGTTGTCTCAGCCACACCGGCGCATCCCCGGTCATGTACTTGAAGACCGGTGACCCGTCGCATGCAAGCTCACAGCGTTTCGTTTGCCGCTCCACTATTGGGCAAAGAACACCGATGCGCACACCGACTCTGAACGGGAGAGCACACCCATCCAGGAAGTATGAGCTCCCCGGCCCCAGCGCCCTCGAGCATGCAGGTCTCTGCAGAGGTCCAGCGACGATCCAACACGCTCCTCCGGAAAATGCCACAGGGTGAGGAAGACTGGAACAGCGAGCTGTCGTCGCCGCGCAAGGTCGAGGAGCTGCGCAGGCGTCTGACGTTGAACGGAATCGAGCAAACAACGAGCTTGGACGACATATTCCGGGCATACGTGGAGCGCTTGACGCACCTGAACCAGATTGGCGCCGAGGCCGAAGCCGAGTTCCTCAAGATCATTGCCATCGCCACCGGCGACATCGCAATCAAGGAGTCGGAGCAGAGATCGTCACCCTACTCCCAGGCACACGAGGAATTGAAGGGCGTTGTGAACGACGGCATCAGGGCCTGCTTCTGGCAGAACGGATCCGCGGCAAAGCTGGACGACAAGCTCATTGTCGAGTACAGGAGGGCGGTACAGCGAGGTGCTCAGCTGCTCCGGTCCCTCGCCGGGCACCTGGGCTTTCGCGCCTATGAACTTCCGTGGCATGGTAATACGCCCCCGCACTTGTTATGCCCATCTCCGTTCTGACACCAAAGCAGTTCGTCACCTGCTCTCGATATTCATGATCTGCAGGTACAATGGGGCTGCGCCATACATCATACAAAAGGTCGAGTTGGGGGCATATCGTCCGCAGGAGCAGTGGGATTCGCGAATGGTCTTCATACCCAATCTCGTGCACGCCAATCTCGGGGGCCGGCTAAGGTACGTCGTTCCTCCTGGTTCCCACTGCCGCACCGACTTACACACGTCGTAGCCCCTTGCGCGTGCATGACCTCCTGGGAGTCGCGGTCAGTACGGGACGGCGCGTTCCGCCCGTGCGCCCAGACGTGTCACTCTACTCCGTCTCGTAGAGCAGGTGCACAAAACGAATACTGCCACCCTTCACAATGAGTCCCTTGTCGTGAAGGTGCAAGGCCATGTTTGGCGCCCAATTCTCGACGTAGAGCAAAACATTGCCCTCGAAGGCTCTATCCCGCACCTCGAGCACCACATCCAGCGGATGACGGAACACGGGTAGCATGACGGACGCATGCCCCTCTGTTGGCCATAACGAGGCGCCCGCATCAAGCCGCAGTGCCCCTTGGTGACTGGGCGTTTCCAGGCCCCTGACTTTCAGTCCCAAGTCTCTAAAGTATTCATCCAGCGATGTTTGCTGCATCAATAAGCTGGCTAGCCAAGGGGAACGGTGGGTCCTAGCTGCCTACCAGTCTCTGCTGGGAAGCATGAGAGTACATCTTGCATGCTTCTGGCAAGCCGTAGTTGTGCAGGACCTTGGGTTTATTGTCCCCCTCCTTATCATTAGCTGCTCGGTCCAAGTGCGCGCGATGGGCACAGCAGGTTCTTACCGGTGTTTGCTGGGAAACGTCGCCCTGCTCCTCGTGTGACAATGACTTCTTGATCGGCGAGATGAGCATCTCCGACTCGGCGTCATCTCGTAGATTGTCAATGTCCCCCAGGGGGAAGAATTTGTGAGTTGGCATCGACATGTTGACTCGGCTCTCGGCCTTGCGATTCGCGAGCATGCTGTCGTCGGGTTTGAGCTGGCTACGGATACTTAATGAATCAATGATACCCCGCGCCAGATTGCCCCGCTCAGAGTCAGGCCATCACGTGGCTGCTCGAGCCCAAGCACCAGTTGTGTTTTAATAATGCTGCAAGGAAGTCGAAATGGTTGATTCATGATTTGTACCCGTGTGGTAGTTATCAGATCCACCGACAACATTGCTACCGTTGCTTCAACTCCATCCTCATCTTGTCTTCCGCCAAATGGTGGCAACAGAATCATTACTCTTCGATGCGCCTGTATCCCCGCGAACTCGATCCATTGTGTATTTTTCTCGGCAGACCCAACGAGCCTGGGGAAACGCCGGACAACCAGCCCGCTGGCGCGAGCACCCAAACAAGAGTTGCTCTGCTTCTGGGTTGTCGAAGTCGTTCGATGGCTTCGAGGGGGTTCCATCCGAGAATCGTGGACAGGAGGTAGAGTTCCTGCACGAGTGCCGGAATGAAAGATATGGTCCATGCCGACTGAGATGTTAGCCTCGTCGTGTGCCTGCCTCCATGGTCGTACTTACGTAGCGGAATTCCCGGTCTGTGTTGAGGGCTGCAAGCATGACGACATTTGGTAGGATTGGTATCCCATACAGAGCCAACGTGAAGCGTAAGAAACACATGTAGCGCCTGCGCCCCATAGGATCTTTGAATTGGGGCATAGTCAGCCACGAGACAAGGACAAGCACGAGCAGGACGACGTGGACCAGAAGGACGCCGACGTATTCGAGTTGGATGCGCCAAAAGCTCATGGCGAGAAGAACGAACGTGGCTAGGCTGGCCACGGCGAGGGCGCTGGCTTGTAGCTGGTCCTTGGTACCAGGGCATAGTCTTCGGGCCCAGTGAAGTAGCTATCGCCGTCAGTCCATATACCGCCCAGGCTTGGGGTGAACTCACAGATAGGCTTGCATTCCAAAACGTCCCAGAAGTCCAGACATACTCGGACCAATCTTCTCCGCCGGCCTTGCAGAGAATGAACCCGAGGAACGCGGTGAGGACGAGGTGCCCGGCATATACACTGACGAAGACCAACGGGTAACGACGAATCAAGGGACGGGCCAAGATGTCCGGGACAGGCTTGGGAACGGAGCCGACATGGCTAGTCGCAGCGCTCCCCCAGCGACGCAATAAGCGCGGGGACCTGGAACTTCTGGCGGGCTGGTCCGAGGCAGGATGGGGTTTTGCCAGCGTTGTGAGCAGCGTGACAGTGCCGTGCAGGGCCAAGGTAGCAGACATGACAATCGGTATGACGCTCGTCGACGACGGCATCCTGGGAGGTAAAGTTGCGTAAGTTGCAAGAAACCCCGGCCGCGGAGTCGTTTGGATTTATCCACCGACGTTGAGCGGCTGGGATTGGCTCTGGCTCGCCACTTCCTCATCATCGCCGGTACTTGGTGACTCGAGCCAGTACGGAGTGGGTGGCGGCCCGCGAGCCGTCCGGCGTCGAGTGTCTTGCACCTGCAGTCTTGCACCCAACGCACCCTTGTCGAGGTGCAAGGGTGGTGCGGGAGGGTGAAGAGAAAACGACGCTAGGCCCTCCGATGGGCCACGAGACGGTGGGATCTACGGAGCACTCGCTATCAGGTCTTGGCACGGCTGGCGGGCCGAGGACCGGTCGTAGTGTTGGGCTGATGGCATCGCGGTTCTCAGCATCCGTCGAGCTGAAGGAATGTCGAAAGGAGCAAGAACAGCATCCGTACGCGACCCAAGCCCCCGCAGAGCGTGGCGCACGGGAGCAGGACGGTGCCAGGGACATCCGGGAATACAGAAGCAAAAACTGTCTCGACGAGGGTGGAGCACTGGAGACAGCCGATCGGCCTTGTACCAGATGCGAACCGATCAGGATACAGGCTCCCAAGGCCCCCCACTAGCACATCTCCAGCACCCCGCCCTTCTCGGGCTCCCCCAGCCATGCCACCCCTGCATGTAGTCCGTACGAGTACTCGTACTTGTTGCCGAAGCGGCCCGATGTCCTTCGGCTGGCCCTCGCGACTGTCCCTTCTCGATTCTTCGCGACCGCTGCCCATGACGTCATCACCAAAGAGTACGACACCGTCAAAACATGTACGCAGCCCAGCTGCAAAGGCTACGAACCCTGCCTGTGGAATATCCGATCTTGTCCCGCATATCGGAAGGCAGTGTTGTGTGAGCGGCGAATGTCAGTCCGTCTCCTCCAACAGGTGGAGGCGCTTTCATAGCTGATGCGAGGGAGCAGGCAACTTTGGCAGCTTTGGTAGATCAATATTGCTAGCGCGCGAACTGGCATCGGTTTTGTACCCACCGTATGCATCCCCTCCGCAGCCATGCCTCTCCCCGGCATCACTTGCCAGACGCCGTGAGACACAGCGCCGTCACCAACCCCGGGCTTCCGCGCCTCTCGACCGGGTCAGCACTCGCCCATCGCCATGCCTCCGGTCGACTTCCCGCCCATCTTCCTGCTCCCCACGCATCTGCAGCCGGCTGAGCTCCACCGGCTGGAGGACAGCATACCGTCCCTGACGTACGACGCCCGCGAGGCTGATCTGATACTGGGCAAGATATCCAGGACAGAACGCGCCAAGTTTGAGCTTCGACGGCTCAGGCTCGAGACGGAGCCTGTCCGTGACGGATACGGCAGCGACCAGGACTCCGGCCCGAGCCCCAAGCGCCGCAGGCTCTCCGCTCCCTGCGCTGCCCAAGGCCCAGCAGACGCCGGGCATGCCGGGCCTCCTGGGGTCGGCAGCTCTGCTGACACGGTCAAGGTGCTGAGGCTGTCGTGGCTGACGGACTGTCTGGAACAGGGCACCCTGCTGCCTGTCGAAGACTATCTGCTCTACCGAGGCCGCAAGATCCCACCCAGCTCAACCCCCAAACCGCCAAACAAGCACGCCCCAGCGTCCACCGTGCCGGGTATCCTTCGACGTGCCGCAGTCGACCACCGAGGCAGCGGAGGCAAGGCAGCCTCGCCATTCTCGTCACGGACCGCCTCGAGCGGTGCTGCCCTTGGCCACAGTCAGGCGCACCCACCGCCGGCTCTGGTTCGTGAAAGCACGTCTGAGCACGAGGTCCCTCTGCCTCCGGTGCCCGACTACCTGCATACGACGTACTCTTGTCAGCGGCCGACGCCCGTCAACCCACCCAACGCCGCCTTTATCGACGAGCTGAAGAAGATCCGCACCCTGCGGCTTCTTCGGGGGGACCAGATCGGAGTGCGAGCCTACTCGACCTCCATCGCCACGCTGTCCGCGTACCCACACACGCTTCAAGGGCCTCTAGGTAAGGTCCACAGTGCAGATCAGACTGTAGATGTGATGTCCGTGCGATTCTAACCATGGCGTCTCAACCCAGAGCTTGCCAGGCTACCGGGCTGCGGCGCTAAAATCGCCGAGCTATACCAGCAGTGGCAGGAGACGGGACAAACGATTGAAGCCGTGGACGCGGGCTCAGAGCCCAAGATGGCCGTCCTCCAGCTCTTGTACGACATCTGGGGTGTGGGGGATGCCACCGCTCGCGAGTTCTATAGGAAGGGTGGGTTTGCAGCGTCGCGAGGCCGTCGCGAGGCCGGTGCTAACGTGGAGCAGGATGGAGAGATCTCGACGACGTGGTCGAGTACGGGTGGGCATCTCTCAGCAGGGTCCAACAGATTGGGGTCAAATACTACGACGAATTTCAACTCAAGATCCCGCGACAAGAGGTGGAGGCCATCGCGGGGGTCATCCTGTCACATGCGCGCAAGGCCGATGCCGGCTTTGAGCTGACCATTGTGGGCGGGTACCGGCGAGGGAAAAAGGAGAGCGGCGACGTGGATGTGGTTTTAAGCCACAGAGACGAATCCAAGACGCTCGGCCTCGTCGACAAGGTGGTGCTGAGCCTGGAGAAGGACGGTTTCATCACGCACACGCTGAGCCTGTCGGCGAGGAACAGCGAGCGGGGACAGCTCCCGCTGCCGTGGAGGGGCGAGGGGTCGCGCCGCGGCACGGGCTTCGACACGCTGGACAAGGCCATGGTGGTATGGCAGGGCCAGGGCGACGGCGGGCGCGGGCGCGGGCGCGGGCCGCACCGTCGCGTGGACATCATCGTCAGCCCGTGGAAGACGGTGGGATGCGCGCTGCTGGGGTGGAGCGGGGGGACGACGTTCCAGCGCGACCTGCGACGGTACTGCAAGCGGGAGAAGGGCCTCAAGTTCGACAGCAGCGGGATCCGGAGGCGGACGGACGGAGAGTGGGTGGATCTCGAGGGCGGCGGTGGTGGAGCAGCCGGTCCGGATCGCGGCGCGGCGCCGAACATGGCGACGGCGGAGAAGCGGGTCTTTGCGGGGCTGGGGCTACGCTGGCGGCGGCCGGAGGAGAGGTGCACCGGGTAAGCACGGAGTGCTGTACGAGTACCGAGTACGGAGCAGGGCGGCCGATGATGCAGCCCGTCCTGCGTGGATTTTGTTGGGCGGACCGCTGCAGCGGAGTTGCGCCCTGCTGACGGTTGCGGACTTTGGGCAAAAATGGACTATGCCCCACGTACGGAGTGCGATGGTGGCGTCAGAGGCGCCTTTGCTTTAGCCCGTCGGGGAGATTGTTTCGGCCGGGGCCCTGAACAAGGCGCGCGGCTTGTCGTGTCGTCGTTTGAGGTCTCGACCCAACCGTCGATGCGCCAGCCAGCCGGGGCGCCGACGACCCGGCCAGATCACCACCAACTCGGCATTCGTGCTTGTGCTAGTCCGAGTTGCGGGGCTCCAGGCGGACGCGACACGGAATGCCAGCCTGGCCTCGGCCCTCCAATCCCGCATTCAGACCACAGAAGCACAGACGGGGCGTGGGCGCGACTCCTAAACGTTGATGGATGCTGCTAGTGCTCGTACCATACGGATATAAAGCCGTTGCTCCTCCCGCGGGAGCTGCTCGTACTCGTACTACCCATACCAGCACTACGACTTGCTCATTGTCAATCACCACCACCACCACCACCACCACCAGCCGCAGACATGCCCTTTCTCCTCGAGCTCCCGGACCAGTACGGGTCAGTGCCAATGCTTCCTTCTCTTATCTTCCCGTCCCATGCTGACAGTCGCCGGCCGACGATGCAGTCTCGTCCTCGCCGCCGCCACCACCACCTTCTTCCTCAACACCATGCACGTCCTGCGCACCAGCAAGTTCCGCAAGGCCAGCGGCATCAAATACCCCAACGCCTATGCTTCCGCCGAGCAGGCCGACAAGAACCCCAGCGCCTACCTCTTCAATTGCGGTATGTCGGCCGCCCGCCGTCGCAGACCCCGTCCCCGTCCCCGTCCCCGTCTCGCTCTCTCTGACCCGTGCACAGCTCAGCGCGCCCACTCCAACTTCACCGAGAACCACACCTCGTTCCTCGGCGCTCTCCTCATCGCCGGCCTGCGTTATCCCTTCCCCTCTGCCGTCCTCGGCGCCGGCTGGAGTCTGTCGAGGCTCGTCTACCTCTACGGCTACACCAGCTCGGCCGGCCCAAGCGGAAGGACCGCGTGAGTCTCCCCCGCCTGTCGCCTCCTGGGTGCCTCGCGCTAACTCGTCGCCGCAGCGGCTCTGTCGGCTCCACCTTGGCCGACATCGTCCTCAAGCTCACGGCAGCCTATGCCTCGGTCATGTTCATCTTGGGGAAATAGCAGACTCTTCCCTGTAGCCGAGTTGCGCGAGCAATGGATGCTGCGCGTCGTCTCTTGCCGTCGATATTTGAATTGATTGAACCAGCCTCCCAGCGCCGATTGGTGCATGTCATAAATCTCGTTTGGCTCTGTGCATGCCTCACCAGCCAATGATCGTCATTACCTGCGCATCCGTCGCCTTCTGAGCTCCTGGCTACTCATCGTGCCGTAGTCGTCTTCCGTCGCGCCAAACTCGAAGCCGTCCACGCTGTCTTCCGCCGCGCTGGCCGAGAACTTTTCGATTCCGTTGTTGCCCAGGAGGTAGTCGCCAAAGTATTTCATGGCGTTGAACATTTCCTCGCCCGTAGGGATGATTTGCTCCTTGGGCAAGAGGAACCCGTAGCTGCCCGTGTCCCGGAGCTTGATCTGGTAGCTGAAGTGCGCCCGCATCTCGTGGTAGAACCAATCGATTGCAGACCCTCCCCCGGACTCGATGCGGGACCAGGGCTTATCCCGCCGCGACTGCTCAGCCGCCACCGCGCCCTCGCACGCCGACGTGACCGAGTACGACTCTCCGTTGGAAATGCGGATCGCCTTGGCGATGCCTGTCGCGACCTCTTCCAGGTTCTCCAGGTTCGGGGGATCCGCGGAGCATGAGAATGAGTACGGGAAGAGGATCTGCTGCGAGTAGGAGTGGAGGTCCAGGAGCCCGACGAACTGGACGTTGTTGAGCGTCTCGTTGCGCGCCCACGTCGCGAGCTGCATCGCCTCGACGGCCTGGAAGGGCTGTTCCCCGCCGTAGCTCTCCGAGCAAGGGTCGCTCTGAGCGTGCGAACCATCCCACCCGTAGCCAAAGGCGTGGTCGAGGTCCAGGCCCCGGCAGAAGCGGACCTTGGTTTGCTGTCTGGATTTGCGCCAGAGACGATCGACCTGCCATGTGTACTCGACGCCATCCGGGTTGGCGACGGGTATGAAGACAATATCAAACTCACCCAGCAGCTTGGTGATCATGCGCTCCTTACCAAAGGACGTGATGAAGGACCAAGCCAGGTAGTTGACGGTGCTGGTGGAGATCCATTCTCGAGCATGGAGGCCGCCGGTGACGACAATCGTCTTGCGCGGCGCGTCGGGGTCCGCGAGAGCGGACACGCCGACGCGCAGAGCTGCTATCTCCCGTGCCTCGAATGACTTACCCACGGTGATGTACTCGACGTGCGAGGGGAACATGGCTTCGAGCAGGCGCATCCAGCGGACGATGACGGGCAGTGGCTGGTAGTCCTGGAAGAACAGATTGTCTCCGTGCCCCGATGGCGTTGACGGCGACGACGAAGCCGCGCCGGCCTCCCTCGTTTCTCGGCTGCCACGTGAGGGCAGCGACTGATAGACGGCGGCAGCCAGATCGGGGATCAAGGTCGACTGGGATGCACGGAGCGACGGCGGGAGGAGCCCGAGGAGAGGCGCCACCTCGTCGGCGTGGAGGCGAATATCGACGTAGTCGTCGGTGAACGCCCACACGTCGAGGAAGAGCCGGGCGGCGGCCTCGGCAAGGGCGGCCTCTTCGTCGGTGGTGGTGACGTTAAAGCGCAGGACAAGCTCGTCGGCGTACTTGACCCTCAGGCTGCTCGGGACGGCCGGTCGATCCGCTGTCTTGGTGGGATGGCGCCCGAAGAAGAACTCGACTGCGCCGTCGCGCAGTCTCGTCAGGAAGGGGAACAAGCGGACGTCGGCGCTGTTCGTGTCCGTGTCCGTGTTGGTGTTGGGAGGCGCAGAGGTGCTGCCATATGATGATGATGCAATGCCTGCTCCGTCGGCGGGATGGAGCAGCAACAGCAGCAGCGTCGACGATGCCGCGAGACCGGCCGCCTTGAGCTTCATCGCAATGGCTGGCCCGCGGTGCAGGCTGTTGTGTCGTGCAGTTATGGGACGTGATGGCGATGGTGGTGATGAAGATGAAGATGATGAAGCAGAGTCCCGTCACCCAAGGCAAGTCGATATGCCCCGTCTCCTGCCCGCCTGTTAGTGAATCTTGCATGCATGCGGCACAGCGAGCGGACACTGGCGCGGTGCTCCGTACTCGTACTCAGCACACAGGTACTCCACGAGCCGCCTGGGGGCACTAAATTACGCTGCAGGTGGACATCTTCAGCCTCCTGCGGGGCACTCTTCCAAGGGGCTCGTCGCGGCAGGCCCCGCCGTCGCTGGAGGAAACACAGCGCTGTCCCCACCTCTTACAGTGGCCTTCAGCTCAGCCTCAGCTGCTCGGAGCTAGGTACCTGACGCCAAGGTACCTCTACAGGCACCTTGCGGTATGTGGCCCCAGCCCCTGGCTTGCGTACGAGTACGAGACTACGAGTTCCGTAGCACCACCTCGCAACAAGCACTCGACCCTCATCCATTGACACAACTTCCACCATCCAGTCAGTTAACCAGCACGACGACGCGACGGGACCGATCGATTGAACGAGCGCAGCAGAGACTCGCGTCAGCACCCGCACGTCTGCACAGCCTCTGCCGATGCAAATGGCCTCCGAGTAGGCAGCCTGCCCGGCTGTGGCCATCCCAATCCCGCCGTTTGCTGCCACACCAAACCTAGATCGAAAGACGTCGTTCAGCCCAAGCAGGCACTGGCCAGTGCCGGACGGCACCAGGACATCGCCCGGGCCTCGCCGGGTACGCCAGACGTCTGTGTCTGCCTCTGCAACGGCTCCCCGCTCCCCGGACCCTGCGGCCAGGCGCCGCCGCGTGCCATGACCATCGCCCTTCGCCATGCCTTTCCTTCGCCGTCGAGGCAACATGGTCAGCGAGACGGACATGCGACGCCATACCGTTCTCACGCCGACGGCCTCTACCGGCGGCAATGGTAACGGTAGCGGTAACGGCAGCGGCAGCGGCAACGGCGGCGGCAACTATATCGATAATGGTAACGGCAGCGGCGACGACGGCGACAGCCGCGTGCCTGCCCCCCTGCCCCGGGCGCCCTCGACGCAGAGGCAGCAGAAGCAGAAGCAGAAGCAGTCTCCGCCTCGACCTCCTCCTCCCATCGACGACGGCACAGCTGAAGACACGCCGTCCCAGCTCCCCAGCCGCAAGTCCCAGTCCGCCGCGAGCCGCCCAGATACGCCCCCTATCCAGCAGGAGACCAACAAGCATCGACGCTTCTCCGTCCTGCGGTTTCGGAATGCCTCCGACTCCCAGCTCTCCCTCCGAGCAAAGCAGCAGGCCGAGAAGCCTCCGCCCGTTCCCAGACGTACATACACCTCCCCTCCCCTTGCTCGCCGTGTCCGCCCTCCCAGTACTGACAATGCCACATCAGCCCCCGCCATCATCACCACCGCCCCGACAAACGATATCACGGGCCCCAAGAAGATGGCATCTCGCATGAGCCTCGCTGCCAGGTTTCGGCGCTCCAACGATGTGCCCCGCGATGACGGCGGCAACCCCATGGCCCCCAGCCGGCGAGCGCTGAGGAAGTCGTTCACCGAAGAAAGAGGCCGATCCTCCCTCGCTACATTAGACGAACCGCCATCTCCCCGTCCGTCGACGCAGTCTGCGTCGGTTTCCAACGGTACCGCCTTGAATACCTTCACCAACCGTCAGTCCGAGTCATCTAGATCCGATGCAAGCTCCACGGATCGCGTCTCTCATCCCAGCCCGGCCACAACCCCCAAGAGGCCCCAAGTCTCGACGCCCTTCTTCAAGCTGCGCAGGGCCAAAAAGACCCCCGAGTCAATGTTCCCTCTGGCACATCTCCCGCAGAAGAACGCGACTCATTCCTTCACCGGCTCCTCAGCATCTCTCGGTGTCGGCTCGACGCCACGTCCTGCCTCGGCCCGGAGTGCAACGACGCCTCGCGCCCACGCAGACCGGTTCGAAGATGGCTCGGCTTCTCAAGCATCGCCTGCCACGGCTCTCTTTGCCCGCGGGACCGGCCTCGGTTCCGGACACTCTTCCCCAACGCGTGCCAACTTATTGAGGGGGAGATCGTCTACCATGAGCTCCATTGGTCGCGACTCCACCGACGATCATCTTCTCCCACCTACCACGCGGACGTCGACCTCAACGGGCCGGAAAAGCTTCGGCGATTTGTTTGGACTGAGCCGCATACGCCAGAATTCCGAGTTGAGTCGTCAGGGGTCCCTGACGCCGGCGACCCCGGGCTCCATCACGTCCAAGAGCAACTCCCTACAGCTTCCGAGAGGGTCCATCATGCTACCGGAGCGGCTTGAAGACGAATCGCCCGCCAAGTATCTCACCCGTGTAGAGGAGGTCGTTAGCCGCGGAGTGATCGCCTCCGCCTTGTCCAAGGGCACTGATCCCTTCTCCGCCGCCGTGTTGAGGAGTTACATGCGGAGCTTCAGCTTCTTCGGTGACCCGATGGACATGGCTATCCGAAAGCTACTGATGGAGGCTGAGCTGCCAAAGGAAACCCAGCAGATAGACAGGTGCCTACAGGCATTTGCCAATCGCTACCACGAGTGCAATCCCGGCATCTATTCCTCCCCGGACCAAGCCTACTTCATTGCATTCTCGCTGCTCATCCTGCACACGGACGTGTTCAACAAGAACAACAAGCACAAGATGCAGAAAGCAGATTACCTGAAGAACACGCGCGGGGAAGGCATCTTCGACGACATCCTTGAGTGTTTTTACGACAATATCTCGTACACGCCATTTATTCATGTCGAGGATGACCTCGACGTGTGTCAGGAGCGCACCGCCACAAGCAAATCAAAGAAGCAACTCCTGTCGGCCAACGCTGGGGATCCAGCGAAGCGAGCTTCAAAGGAGCCAATAGACCCGTATACAATTATCCTGGATGGGAATCTGGACGCGCTGCGGCCGAACCTAAAGGATGCGATACAATTGGACGATCACTACAACTATCTGGGCACGGCTGCCTGTCTCAATCTCCAAGACTTGCAAAAGACCTTCTTCAAGACGGGCGTCCTGCAGATCGTCTCAGCCAGATCTCGGCCAGACGCCTTCATGTCAGAGAAGACGGCCACCAATCCCGAAGATGCACATCCCGGTATCGTAGACATCAAGATAACAAAGGTTGGCCTCCTGTGGCGCAAAGACGCCAAGAAGAGGAAGACACGCTCGCCCTGGCAGGAATGGGGGGCTATTCTCACGGGCGCCCAACTCTACTTCTTTCGAAACACCAGCTGGGTCAAGAATCTGATGCATCAGTACGAGAACCACATCAAGGCGGGACACGATGGGATACCGATCATCTTCAACCCGCCCCTGGAGGAGTTCAAGCCAGACGCGTTGATGTCGACTCATGGGGCTGTCGCTCTCCTGGACACGACCTATAAAAAACACAAGAACGCCTTCGTCTACGTCCGACAAGGCAGGCTGGAAGAGGTGCTTCTCGCAGACAACGAGGATGAGCTCAACGACTGGCTGGCCAAACTCAACTACGCGGCTGCGTTCAGGACGTCGGGCGTGCGCATGCGTGGCGTCGTTGGAGGCAACTACGATGGTCAGGGTCGCCGCGGCATCAGGCGCCTCGACAGTTCCGAGGCCACGCACCTCATTCAAACGCCAACCGGCCCCGTGTCGATCGCACGCGGCCGGATCGACCACAAGATGGCCGAGGACATTCAAGCGGCTAGACGGGACGGGTTGCAGCAGAAGATTGCAGAAGCGGAACGCAAGGTAGAGGATGCCCAGAGACAGCTCGAGGAGCAGCTCAGGAACGCCCGTCACCTTCAGATACTGGCCCCAATCCAGCCCAGGACCAGGGAGCAAATTCTGTTGGCTGCCGCTCGAATGGCCGCACAGATGAAGTGGACTCGCATGGAGATATGGAAGGAGACGTGTCACCGCGATATCCTGGTTCAGGACCTTGCAGACGATCGGCCAGCGTCTGCGCCGATGGCCACACCGACAAAGAATCAAGTAGAGTCTGATCAGGAATCCTCGCCTACACCGCGACCATTGGTCACCCGGCTCGAATCCAAGTCCAAACGGCTCAGCGGTACCGACAAGAGTCCTCAAACGCCCACCGACCCCGGCATATCCCGAATTTTCAGCGCAGTCGAGACACCTCACGAAGTCGAACCACCGTCCAAGCCGGCATTCCAGACACCGCCACAGAGTGCAACGAAGCCGTACCGGGACCCACGCGATGCATCGCACTCGACGTCCGACGCGGAAAGCACGCGGCATGGATCAATCTCAAGCATTACCGCGTCGCCTGTGCAGGTCCCAACACCCACGCCTCAGACGCGGCAAACTTCGTCTCGGGATGGGAGGGGCACAACGTCGCCAAGCAAGTCTGACCCGAGCCAGGACGACGTTGATGCTGATGAGCGTGACTTCTTGAAACAGGCCGGGTTGTGGGAAGCCAGGTCTAGCAGAGCCTCGATGGACAAGGCCACAGTTTCGACGTCGGCGGAGAGTGCCGAGCACGGCACTTCTGCTGAACGTGACAAGCTGGAGAGAAGCAAAATTAGACGGAGCCTTCAACGCACGCTTAGGGAGAGTGCGGGTCACCTGTCGCATCACCGGAGCCGCAAGGGCAAGGAGGTTGCGGTGGCCGGGGCGTCCGAAGACACACCGCGCGACACCATGCTCTCTCGCGGAACGGGGAGCTTCGTGGTCCACGGCAAAAAGGCTTCGGTCATCAACCTCGGCACCGAGCTTCAGAGCATGTCCCAGGACGAGAAGATCCTTGCTCGAAAGCAACTGCATCATCAACAACTGCTGCATCAACAGCAGCAGCAGCTGCTACTTCTGGCAGAGCAACCACCCGTCTCCCCAGTGCCGAGTGCCGAGCCAAATGACGACTTCCGCTCCGCTCTCGAGGCGCCATTGGAGTCTAACGAATCGAGCGACCGTAGGGAGTCTGCCGCAAGCGCCAGCACTGCTACAGCCCGAAGCTTCCGAGAGCTTCACAGAAAGTTCTCGTCTGCACAGGCGGCTAGAAGCGCCTCCGGGGGCGGGAGACTAGTGGTTCCCTCTGATGGTGAAAGCGAGGTGGCGGTGAGCTTCTCTGATGGACGCAAATCGCCCCTTCCGCCGATTGATAAGGGCTCCGAGGACGAGGGCGAAGATGACGAGGAGCCCAGCAAGGAAGGGCAGACTGAACGAAGCCGAGCCCCAGGCCCGGAGCAGAAAGACGACAATAGTGACGACACGGATGAAGAGTCGCTGCTGGAGCCAGGCCGCCTGTCCAGGCGCCCGGCCTAGGCTGCGAACGCGTGACGAGGGACGGCCCTGGGTACAGGGGACACGAAAAGCGTGGAAGCGGAATGTTGATTCTGACGTGATATACATGTCAATTTAGCGGTTGTCAGGTTTCGGCTGGCATAGAAATGGGCACTGGGCATACGGGGCTGCAAAAAAGGGTTGCGCCTCTTCTGTTCTCTTTCTTTTCGTTTTGCTGTCTTCACTTACGAATTGTAGCAACCCCTGGTCCAACAACAGCAAAGTAGCAGGACTGGTCCTGTGGCGTCTCAGGGGTGCAGCGACGTTATGCTTGTTTATTAGATTTACGAGTAGCTGCTCCATCTTACCCCCCGACGAACTCGCGGGGGGTGGGGGAGCATATCTAGCTTAAAAGCAGCCGACGACGGCTTGTGGCTTCATTCTTCCGTGCCTTGCGCAGGGTCTCGCTGTGCAGTCCAGTCGGGATACGGCTTGTCAGTGAACGCGACGACGGGCAAGCTGGTGTCGTAGACGACGGCTTGGTTGAGTGAGCACGGGCGTCGAACGGTGGTTGGGCATGTCATTCTGTGCATCACGCAGCGCGAACTGGCCTCCTTGACGACGGCGATGCATTGCGGTTGGTTAGATGGGTAGCCGGCTTCCTACCTGCCTAGTCTCTACTTCTTGCCCTTCTTCTTCTTCTTGGACGAGCTGGACGTGGGCGCCTTCTCGACCTTGACGCCGCCTCCACCCACCAGCCCCAGCGTCTCCTCATCCTTGACGATGCCTCCCTGCGTGGACTCGCCAGCCTTCTTCTTCCCCTTCTTGCCCTTGGGTCGGTACGTCGAGCGGTCGCGAAGAGGCAACCATCGCTCCGGATCCGGGGCCTTGCCCTCGACGTAGTCCTTGGGCAGCCTCCTCCTCCTGCGCTTCTTGGTGGCTTTCTCGCCGGCCGTCTCCTCGGGCGCCGGTCGCTTTTTGGAGGCGGCGGCACTGCTCGGGGCCGCCGCGACTCCCGCGCGTGCCAGCGCATCGACGTCGATGCCGCCGATCAGGCTCTCGACAGAGGGCAGTTGAGCTACATGCGGCTCGACAAGGGACGCGTTCGACGCAGCCAGCGCCGCCACCAACCCGGCCGAAACGACAGGTGAGTCTTGGTTCTCATCGTAGAGCTTCTTGAAGGCGGAGGCGGCCAGCGACAGATCGGCGGGGTTCGATGACCTCGCCAGCTCGATGCCGGCCTCTCTCAACACCGACGCGGCCGAAGCCACGGGCCGATCCCGCCAGTACGTGGCCGCCTTGACCAGCTCGGATTTGGCAGAGGCATCCCTCTTTTGTGCCCGCATTAGAGACACTGCTAGGGCGACCAGGCCAGGGCTGAACCGGACATCTCCATCTTGCTCGACCTCGGAGCGATCGAGACGACAGAAGAAGGACTCTAGCACGGACAGGGCTGCCCCGGTGTTGTTGCGCCGCAGGTGGAGCTGCATGATGGTAACGACGAGGCCGACGTCATCGGGGCGTTTCTTGTAGAGCGCCACCAGCTCTCGGAGGAGGTCCTTGTCGGCGACGCCCTGCGTCTCGGCGGCAGCGTTAACGACGGAGACGGTGTTTATGTCCGACCTCGTCGTGGGATGCCGCGCCTGCTCCAGGACCTTGCGCGTCCTTTCCCTGACCCCATTGGTCTTGCGCGCCTGGAGATCAACCACGGAAGCGTTGCGGACAAGCACGCTGGATTGGTAAGAAAACAGTTTGGCATTGGTGGCGCCGGCCATCCAAGCGGCAGCCTGACGCTGCAGCAAGAATGGGTTGGCCGGTTTCGTCTCGAGGGCGGATCTGTTGTTCTGTGCCACGGCTGTAAAATCGGGGTCGGCATCACTAGACGGGGGGATTTGTGGTTAGCCGGCCAGCGGGTTCTCTCAGGAGGGCTTCCGAGACTCACTCTGCCGTATCCAGAGACTGGTACAGGTCCAATGCCCGCTGAGTGTTCCCCAGCTTGGCGTACACATAGGCTTCCTGGGCTAGGATGGGCTTCAGCTCGGCCTTTTTATCTTCGTCCGTCAAGTCGTCCGAGGCATCGCACAGCTTGGCGGCGCGCCGCAGCAGGTTCAGGGCAATGTCGAGGGATCCTCGGGCGATGTGAGCACAGGCCGTGTTGTAGCAGATCTCGAAGGTCTCGGGGAGGCTCTCCGGGGGGGAGCCGGCGGCGGTGGGGATACCATGCCACTCGGACTGGACCAGGGCGGCCTTGATGTTGATGTTCAGGTCGTTCTCCTCCTGGGTTGGCTCGGCGGCCAGGAGGCGCATGTAGATGGCTTCGGCCTCGCTGAAGCGCTCGGCGCGGTAGGCAACCTGGGCAGCGACGTGGCTGAAGCCCCTGTTCTCCAGGCCGGCGGAGGTGAGGGCGGTGGTGGCTTCGTCGAGCCTGCCGGTCTTGTAGAGGGCGTATGCCTTCTCGAGGACGCATTTCGCCTCGAGCTTGACGCCGCCCTCGGAGACGGTGCGGATGGCGTCGTCGAAGCGGTCGAGCTTGAGCAGGGCAACGACGCGAGTATGCAGGGCAGCGAAGTCGGTCCTGCTAGCCTTGATGGCGGCGTTGGCCGCCTTGAGGACCTCGTCGTGGTCGTCGATGGTGGAGGCCCTCAGCAGGGCGCCGAGGGCGGCGGCGGCGTCTCGAGGCATAGTTGGCCTGGACGGGGGTGTATCGTGCTGGTGCTCCGCTACGGACGCCGATGCATCTCCAGGCGGGCTCGCGGTGCTGGGAAGCGGTTCGACTCGGACGCAAGCGAGGTGAGGTGTCGGTGTGCTCGCCGTCGTGAGAGGTTGTTAGTAGTTACTTCGTACCTGGGGAGGAGGAAAAGGTGGGTTTTCGGGCCATCGCGGGGTCTCGCCTCGCACGAGGAATATTCAACGGGGCCTAGTCCTAACCCGCCGAGGACTGTACTTCGTACACGCTCCCACGAAGTACACTCCTACATACGAGGTCCAGCGGACGAGCCCCTTGAGAGAACTATATATTATTCATTCATGGTACGGAAAATCCTCTTCATCCGCCCCCAAAGAGGCCCCAGAGCCGCCTCTTCTTCTTGTGCGTGTCCTCGTGACGCAGGGGATACGTCGCCTCGGCGCCGTAGTCGATGGCATGAGAAGTCCGGGCGCCGCGTCGTGTGATCTCGCCCAGCTTGGTGCTGTCTGAGGAAATCGTCGCCATGGAGGTCCTCCTGCCGCCGGGTCGGGGGTTGGCCCCCGTGGACGAGGACGTCTGGCCGCCACCAGATCGGGGGTTGCGCCCCTTGGACGAGGATGTCTGGCCGCCACCAGATCGGGGGTTGCGCCCCTTGGACGAGGATGTCTGGCCGGCACCGGATCGAGGACTACGCCCCTTGGACGAGGATTCCCGGCCGGCACCGGCCCGCCTCTTGTCGCCGTGGCTTCGACGGCCCCTCTGTTTCGACGACGTCGTCGGCGTCGATGTGCGCGATGTGCGCCGCCGCTTCTTGGTGCTCCGCGGGGATCCTGTGCCGGGACGGACACGGCTCCGTGAAGCAAGACGGGCCGACAGCTCAGCCATGGTGCGCAATGCGTCCAGGCGCGACGCGCCCGACAAGGCCATGAGCGACCTGTAGTCGACGGGGCTCAGTCGGTCCTTGTCGCGGGCGATGGCGTCCATGGCCCTCAACAGCGCCGCCCTCAGCTTCTCGGTGACTCGCCTGAGGGAGGACCTCGCGGCCGCTGCGATACGCGGCGTTAGATGCCGACCCCGGACAGGTTGTGCATGACGTACCGTCGCCTCTCTCGAACGAGGCTCCTCGGCGTGATAGCCTGGACGAATAGGCACTCTTGACACGGGCTCTGTCGGACCGAATCTGGCTCCCCAGATTGGACTGAAGGGAGTTGCCTCGTCTCTTGTCTCGGCGTTGCTCCGCGCCTCGGAGCGCCCTGAGCAAGGCCAGGCAATTGCTGTAGGTGTCGACCAGCGACTGGATGGTATCGCCAAAGTTGCTCATGTCGACGTCTCTCTGTACTGTCGCCGCTTGGTACGCCTACGAGTACTCAGTTGCGGGACTGACGAGTGCCGTCTGTGTTTCCTGCACCGCTCCACGGGAGTCGCGGTAGGCATGTGAAGCGCCAGGCGATTCTCGTGCAGAGGATGACGAGCACATCCGCATTCGTAGATATCCAGAGTCCGGCTAGTAGAGCCCATGCACGCGTCAGTGGCTTGGGGGCAATCTGGCACTACTCTGCTTCATGACACGGGCCTCGACATGCTCCAGTGCTCTTGAATCCATCAACATGGTACATATTCTAGGACGTGGATATCTGTAGAGTCGTGAGGGACAGGGGCTTGGGGGGCATCGCGGTAAGGCTGAGATGCCCATGCTACCTAATTGGCACCATTATGTCGTGCGTCGTGCCGTTGCATCAACTGCCACCTTGCAGCCCTGGAAAAATGCAGCCTCGACTCCCCAATAGTCACAACTCGCAATTGAGCAGACCGCCAGCGTTTCGCATCTTACGACCTCGCACTTCGCACACGCGCGCCACAAGCAGGTGTAGGGTAGGCGGGTAGGCGGGTAGGCTAAGGCCTGCCAGTGCTCGGCCGAACAATAGCCCCTCCACCACACCACATTAGTTGCGGAATCGGCCAAGGCCTCTCTCTGCTCTGCGGCTTCACCTACCTAGCCAACGCCACAGCAGCTCTCTTCCCTCAACCACCACCTGTACACGACCGTATCCCTCCACCTCGCACTTCCATCTCCCCTCGCGCTCGACCATCGCATCCCGGGTCCCGACTTCGCATCATTCCTGCTCATCGATTTCGCGACCCAAACCCAGTTCTACGGCGCCGTGCCTGCACCTGCGCGACCAGCCTCATACGAGTTCCCACCACCCGCCAGCCGCTGCATCTCGCAGCCTTGCCATTTCGAGATGGATTTGGACATTGACATGGGCGATGCCACTTACTTGGCACAGGACGTGCCCTTTGCCGATCTGCCCCAAGCAGACGACATATTGGTATGGACAAGCCGTCGCCATCACTGCTACAGTGACTCTACCATGATTACGAGTTAATCCAGGCGCGTCTCGTACCGCGTTTGACTCGTGATCAAAGAGTACCAACTGTAGCAACGCGGAAACGGCACTGGACTAACGCTCGCCATCCGCAGCAACCCGACGAGCCAGAGGAGCCCGGCGAGGTGATGGACGACGAACCCACGAATGACGACGACGACGGGTCCAAGACCGTGGTTCCTACAAAACTCCACGTTCGGGGGCTGGATACGTTACACACCGAGGACATAAAGGCCCATGTAAAGGCGCACTTTGGCCCGGTGGACAAGGTGGAATGGATCGACGACAGCTCTGCCAACCTAGTCTTTTCCTCGGAGCCCACGGCCCGCGAAGCAATCGTTGCCCTGAGCGCCATTGAGGTCGCCGACGCAACTGCCCTCGCCATCGGAGAGTCTCTCCCGGGCAAGCCCGTCGAGGGCAAGCCCGAAATCTCCCTCAAGGTGCGCTTCGCCGTCGAGAGCGACAAGAAACAGGCGGGTGCGGCCCTCCGAAGCCGATATTACCTCCTCCACCCCGAGTACGACCCCGAGGAGAAGCGGCGGAGGCGACACGATGACCGGTCGAGGTATCGAGAAAGGGATGGCGACAACCGCAGGGGCGGCAGGAGAAGGCGCGATTCAGACGACGAGGTCGAGACGTTTGAGTCGAGCATGTACGATGACGCACCGCAGCCGCCGCGCGCAAGGCGGCACTCGGGCCCAGAAGACCGCCCGGGGTCGCACGCAAAGGAGAACCGCGGCAAGGAGCTGTTCGGGGACCGGCCCGCGAGACGCGACAGGTCGGCCTCGCCGCGGCGAGACGACGGCGGCGATGCCCACATGGACAGCCTGGCCCGCTCATCTCGCAACAACAGAGACCGCGCCCAGTCCATCAAGGAGCGCCTCTCGACCGACAACCGCGCCAAGGAGCTTTTCCCCACCAAGGCGTCGCGCAGAGGCGGCGGCCAGCTCGACGAGCTGGAGCGCTCCATTGGCTCGGCGCACCTGAAGGAAGAGGACATGCCGAAGATAGTGGGCGTCTCTGACGTCTCCACCGGCGGCGGCTTCAACATCAGAGGCCTCGCCAGCCAGCACCGCGGCAGCGAGGCTGGCTTCTCCATCAAGGGGGCGGCGGCGAGCGCGAATGAGCTATTCCCAGGGAAGCTGGGCGGCAGAAACGCCGGCAAGGAGCTGCTGGATGCGGGTCGGGCGAAGCGGAGGCAGAAGGCGCAGGATCTCTTCTCGTGAAGGGGGGCGACGGACGGGGCCACCTCGACGCGCAGCTGAGCGGGAGTGGCCACAGTTGATGATACGAGTAGATACGATACCACCGCCACGGCGTTTCTTACGAACGACGTGGCTTGATTCCCTCCTCCCCGCCTTGCCTCGCGGGCATGCCGCTGCTTCTCGTCCCGTGATGTGTTCTCTACCACCACCTCTCTGTCATGACGCGCCCAGGGTCCATCGTTGGCCATCCACCCAGACCCGGCGCCGTGAGCGCCGCGACGAGGTCGTCCGTCATGGCCGGCGGGCCGCAGATGTAGACGAGGCTTGCCCCGCGCACGACGGCATCTCGTAGCTCGTCCCCGGAAAGGCGGCCGCCGCGGACGTCGACGTCGGCACCGCACACCTGGTGCACGCCCTCGGTCGGCATCTCCCCCTCGCCGCCGGCGCCCCGTGTCGCGTGCAGCCTCAGCGACCCATTCACCCTGCCCCCCGCGAAGAGCCCCGCGATCCTCTCGAGGAACAGGACGTCGCGCAGCCGGCCCCCGCGGGGCATCTTGGTCGCGTACAGCACCCGGACCTGCAGGCCGCCGAGCCCTGGCGTCTCGCCGATGCAGCTCAGCATGCTCACCAGCGGGTTCACGCCCGCGCCGCCCGCGACGAAGACGACCCTGCGGATCCCGTCGAGGCTCCCGTGCGGCGGCGGCGGCGGGAAGACGAAGCTGCCGCCGACGCGCACGCGCAGCGTCGAGCCGACGATCCGAGCGGCCGGCCGCCACAGCCACGCCGCGGCGGCGTTGCCGGGGGACTCTTGCACGGCGAGCTCGAGGTACGGCGGCGGCGGCGGCGGCGGCGGCTGCCCGCGACCGTCGTCGCGCGGAGCCGCCGCAGACGGCGCGGACGTGATGGTGAAGCCGCTGGGCTCGGGGACGTCGGGCACGTACGTGTCGAGCCACTGGCCCGCCAGGAACTGGGAGCACGCAGTCAGCAGAAAATTGCGAATAGGAGGACCACGGGTGCGTTGCCCGGCCCAGACGAAGGCCAAGGCCCAAGCCAAGGAGGCGACGAGGGCCGGGCTCCTCCTCACCTGTACGGGCCCATGCCGAAGCTCCAGCCGAAACAGCCGTATCCGTTCGTTGACCTGCTCCACGCGACTGAGCCTCACCTCGTGAAGGCCCTATCGCGAGGGCGGTCAGCATGATATGGAAAGGACAGACACCGTGGAAAGGACAGGCACCACGGAAAGGACAGACGCCGTGGAAAGGACAGACGCCGTGGACTCGTACAGTATCCCTCGGCTCCTTGGCCGTCCGCTCAAGGTGCCCTTCTCGTGTCTCGGCCGCCATGACGTGCCGCTGGCTGGCGCAGAACAATCGCCCCCGGCCCCCGATCGCACAAGTGAGTGAAGCTCCCCGAGCCGGGCTAGTGCATTCAGCCTTGGGGCGTTCATGTAGGAAGAGAGATGGCCGTGGTTAGTACGGCTGTGAGGGGCCGTCGAGGTTATGTATGTAAGGTGGGCTACTTCGTACGTGGCTCACGTGTACCATACAAACCCATAGCACTCGAGTTGGCTCTACACGTATGATGGATTACCGGTCGCACGCAGCGGTCCCAGCACTCAAGAAGCGAGCAATGGAATCTCGGTCGAGTACATCGGCTACCATCTCAACCCACTGCCTCCTGCGAAATGCCCCGTCCAAGCTGGTAGCTTTCTGTATCTGCGTCAACCCCAGCGTCGACAGCCAGGCGAGGATCAACGAGCTCCGCAGCCGACGGCCCGGCCAATCCATTAATCACACTGATTCCCCCCCTCCTCCAAGAGCGGCCTATCGTCGTTTCCATCGAGTCCAAGAAGCCGGGCGGGGACCTCACCAACGCTACGCTGCAGGTCGGCACCTGGCACGCCGCGCAGTTCCGGAGCCTCGCCGCTCCGAAGGTGCTGGCGGATACGCTGGGACGACGGGACAGGGACAGGGGTGACGCCGGCCAGGGCACCAGCAAAGGCACACAAACTGTCAAGAGACAATGACGAGGGCGATGACGAGGCCAAGGCACAGAACAAGGACGAGGGAATCCCGTTCTTGCCGGGCATTCTCATCCACGGCCATGACTGGAGTTTCGTTGCCAGCACGCCTGCGCTGACGGCGCGTGAGAACGGACACGGGATGGAGGAGCAAAAGGCCGCACTCTACACCAAGACACCGCTGGGCACGACCGAGACTATCTTGGGAGTCTATTCCATCGTCGCGGCCTTGCAGTGTCTGGGCGCCTGGGTGGAGGAGTCGTACTGGCCGGCTTTTAGCAGAGATATTCTCGGCCTGCAGTAGCCCTGGGTTGGGCAGGCCGAAAAGTCATTATAACCCTTGACGCACCTCTTGGTCGCTATATGCTCTAGTACTAGAAACACCTTGCTCGCCGGAATGCACCTCGTCTCCAAGGCAGAGACATACAATATCCTACGAGGTGCCGACGACGCTAAATCGACACAGGATTGCTTCTACCCCCCGATTTTGTGTATGATTTTGCCTCCCCAATGTCGTATTAATAGCGCGGATGATCCCACCGTAACTACCGACCCCCTAGCCGCCGGACAGGCCCCTTTCACAACGGCTCCGTCCAGTTCACCTGGTCCATCACCTGTCCGGCGGTAGCATGCGCGAAGCCAATTCTCAGGCGAAGCCGAAGTGGCTGCGAGCAGAGTTAGTAAACAACACCAGGGTATATACCACGGGCTGGGTTGACGGAATAGCTTACCCCTTTGCAGCCAGATACCCTCATCATCTGTGTAGCCACGGCACCCGGCCCAAGCTCCGAGGAAGAGACGCTGAGAAGCTGGAGTTTCTGCGTCTTGGGCACAGCCGCCTGAAGTCCAACGTCGGACAGCGATACGGAACCGGACGTATTTTGGAATCGGGCAGTTGCCTGGATGATGCCCTCGGCGTTGCGCTGGACCTGGAACGTCACGTTCAAGTCATTCGCATCATAGCAAGGGATACCAGCTGGCGCCGGGGCCGATTGTGACTGGTGCGGTGGCGGCGAAGCGGCTGAGCCCATGAGATCGAGCCCCGACGAGGGGGGGGCAGGCGACGACGTGGACTGCCCAGACCCCGGACCGAAGAGATCCATTATTGACGACATGTTTGACTGCTGTGGCGGTGGTGAGGTTGATGTAGGACCAGACGAGCCTGGGCTGCCACCACCGAGAATATCCGCAAGGAGATCCGAATTTGTTGCCTGGGATCCGTTTGCAGGTGCTGCCGCTGGCGTGTCCATAAGGTCCAGGAGATCATGTTCGGTTGGCTTGATAACCTTGGACTTTCTGTTGGATGCCTTGGCCTTCTTGGTGGGTGCCCGGCCAAGAACGCGAGATTCTTCTTTGATCTGTGGTGGCGGCATCTTCTCGAGCACGCCGCGGCGGATCTGGTCAAACGAGAAGAGGTTGCCGTACTCGACCGCTCGCTGCTGTACCTCGACATCCAAGCTGGTCTGGTAGGTTTGCAGGGTGCGACGCACCCGCTCTACCTGAGAAGCATCCGAGAGTCTGGTCGTAAGCTTCATGAGGGCCGTGATAATGTACTCGGTAGTCACCTGCGTAGCATAGCTGCTGTTCAAGATGAGCCCGAAAAGATCCACGATCTCGCTCGCCTTGACTTCCTGGACAAGCTCCGCCTCTTCGTACTGGCCCCCCTTGAGGAGAGCATCGGCGTACTCGCCCACGCACCAGGCTCCGGCTTGAGTCAAGCTCTCCTGGGTGATGTCCTTTTTGAGGTTCGTGTACAGCTTTTGCACAGCGTAAGTCTGGAGCTCCGGAGTGGTCGCGATGAGGCGAACAAACGAGGACAGGATCTGCTCCTTGACGTAGTTGCCAGCCAGCGACATAACCCGCAGCATGGTATCAAAGTGCCAGCGCTTGTTGGGTGCAAACTTGTCCGCGGCGATACCAATCTGGCTGGTCATGGTCGGCTTGAACTCGTTGTCCGCCACCTCCAGGAATGCCAACAACTCTCGGATAAGCACTCGCACGTTGCTGTCGTTGATGAGCGTGAAGCTGAGATCGAGCGCTCGCCTCCTAATGCTGATGTCCGGGTCTCGCAGGCATTCCAGAATTGTATTGCGGTGTCTCTGGACGGCATTGGGTTCGATGGCGACTACTCTGATGAGGGTGTTGAGGGCGACATAACGGATGTTGTTGTCCCGGTTTGTGAGGAACTTGCCCAGAATGTTGACTCCGAGAACCCTCAGGCCCGAGTCGGCTTCGATATCGAGGATGGTGCGGACCGACTCGTAAAGGATGGAATTGCCGACGTTCTTGGACGAGTCTGTGTTTGTCGCGACCTGTGCTAGGATGTCGTTGATCTGCTCGCTCGTCTCGGCGTCTCCCACAGCGAGCACCCGCAAGAGCCGCAGGATCTTCACTTGGACGAATGGGTCGGTGATGCCAGTGACATCATGCTCCGGGGCATAGCCTGATGTGGAGAGGCCCTTCAACGTCTTTACCAAGCCGGGCACAAACGCCCTGAACTTTTCAACGATGCCTTCCTCTCCGCCCTCCTCTTCGTCTGCTTCGCACAAGCTCGTGACCAGGGTTAGGCCGCAGAGGAGAACACCGTGATTTCGGTCGGCCAAAAGGTGAGTAGCTTTTTCGAGGAAGTGCTCTTGCAAGTCTGGGACCTTGCGGCATATTCGCATAGCACACAGGGCCGCTTTTCTTCGGATATAGGGGTTGGACGTGGAAACCAGCGTCTCGATCTCGGGGAACAGGTCTCTTGACATCTCGACGGATGCAATGTTGCCGAGCGTGCACAGGGCAAGGCCGACGACGTACTGGTTAGAGTGACCAAGATCACTGCGGTTGCGTATTAGCTGCCTGGAGCTCACCTCGAGAGCAGCTCATGATCGGGAGAGGACGTACTTCTTGAGCGAGTTCGTCACCAGGGTCAGCACCTCCTGATTTTCGTCGAGGAGCAAACTGGTCGCGAGATGTCCTAGGCGCTTGTCCGCGAACCGTGGAGATGCCAGGAGCTTGAGACACTCGATCTGTCCGAAATGCGTGCGCTCGCCGAGTGTGAAGAGGTAAAGGAGTTTAGCAACATTGTTGCGTCTGTTCGAGCTTCGTAAGTCAAGGGTCCCGAAGGGAGCTGCAGAGAGCCCATTGCGTCTACAACGCAACCTACCTGACGCCGTGATCAGCGCTCTCCTCGCGGAAGCTGGCCCGTATAGCAGCGCTCTCCTTCTGGATGACGGCCCGTTCGTCTGC
The DNA here is from genome assembly GCA_024340025.1 of Tolypocladium tundrense. Classification (NCBI taxonomy): domain Eukaryota; kingdom Fungi; phylum Ascomycota; class Sordariomycetes; order Hypocreales; family Ophiocordycipitaceae; genus Tolypocladium; species Tolypocladium tundrense. The sequence goes on along the minus strand of JALHBX010000723.1, from coordinate 62,691 downwards.
GATGGTCTTGGCCGCGCGGACATTGCGGATGAACTGTTTCACTGCAAACTCGGACACCATGGTCAGCGACAAGAACCCGGACATGCACCGAAGCAGGAGCCGTCATACAGGTACTCATCTTGGGGATGGGGGGACGACCCGGCGAATGGGTCGCCTGACTGGCAAGCGTCTTTATCCAGGGGCGGAGGCGGCTGGCTCGACAAGGGTCCGAAGCGTATTTGTCGAGACTGTTGCCAGTAGCGTCGCCAGTGCAGCTAGATGAGCCGAGTTCGAGTTATATCGTGAAAGAGCAACAGCAGAGGTTCAGGGACGACGGCGGCGACTGGACGTTTCGATGGACCGTGTCCAGTGTCGACACTGGGACCAGGTACCAACGTGGGGCACCCGCAGCAGAGGCCGAGCAGCCAGTGCCACGACCAATCAAGTACCTCGTCGGGAAAACACGCGGCCCGGTTGCCTCTACGACACTGTGCGCGACCTTATCTCCATGCACTGCACCTATGCACTTCGAAGAGGCAGAGGCTTGGCTACAACCACAACCGCCAACCGGGATGCACAGCAGGATCACATTAAGCAAAGAAAAAAAAGAAAAAAGGCACAAGTACGAGGCGGAGTAGAGCCGCTAGATATATGTGCCAAGAGCTGATAGACTCACTGCAAGAGAGCGATGTCCGAGAGCCAGTGGAGAACCCAGTAAAACCGCAGAACAGACCATTCCTCATAGCATCAACCCGGCCAATCCGCTGATGACAGCGAGTCGCTTGCAGATTTGCCTAATACTCAAAGATGAAAAGATGAAATATTTCCCCATGCCTCTCCCAGAACATTTTGCGCGCGGCCACGCGGGCCTAGCAAAGCTTGTCCAACACCACGGACTGGGGGCGTGAATGTGCGTGTTGTATGTGTGTGACGGGGCAGGCGAGCGGGCCATCGGAAACACAAGGTATCGCTCTTCTACTTCTGCATCATGAGCTGGACAAACTCGTTGTCTGCGTATCGAGTCAGCGAGAGATCACCGCCTGTACAGCAAAAAAGGGGGTGAGTCCTACAGTCAATTCGGCCATCGCCGTCCTGGTCAGCTTCACGGATCATCTCGTCAACCTCATCATCGGTGAGTTTCTCGCCAATCGACGTCATGACGTGACGCAGCTCGGCCGCGGAGATGAAGCCGTTGTTGTCGCGATCGAATACCTGGCGCCGGTCAGCGTCAGCGTAGGCATGCGCAGCGACACCATGTGCCTGTACGGACCTTGAAAGCCTCTCGGATCTCCTCCTCGGAGTCGGTGTCCTTCATTTTCCGGGCCATCATGGTCAGGAACTCTGCGCCGACAAGAATTAGACGAACAATCGACCAAAGGGTATTGCATTATTATCGATTCGTGACGTACCAGGGAAGTCAATGGTGCCGTTGTTGTCGGCGTCGACCTCGTTGATCATGTCTTGCAGCTCGGACTCGGAGGGGTTCTGGCCCAGGGAGCGCATGACAGTCCCCAGCTCCTTGGTGGTGATCTGGCCTGGAAGCGAAGCGGGCATGTTAGTTTCGGCATCGCTCTGTACGGTGTCCGCAGTATCTGGGCGGGAGAGAAGCGTCTGTTGAATCCCCTGCCGGTGCGATCGTGGAGTGCGAGGGGTGGAACGCGGCGGATTGCGTAATTCCTGGAGCTGCTACTCACCATCGCCGTCCTTGTCCTGAGGCGGTAGGTTAGCTAACAGCGGCAGGCAGCGAGCGTCGCGGGGCAGAAGCTTACAAACAGGGAGAAAGCCTCCTTGAACTCAGAGACCTGCTCTTCGGTGAGGGAATCAGCCTGTCGTGGCAGGGAGCGTCAGCGACGAGTCGACGACATCGAGCACGACCAGCCGATGGCGGGGTCGCGCGGCAAAAGCATGCGCAGGCGACGGGAGCGAAGCAGCAGCAGCAGCAGCAGCAGCAGCAGCAGCAGCAGAAGAGCAGGATGCAACTGGGACTCACCATGGTGGGCGAAAGCTGGAACGAATGTCTCGTGCGGAAAAGCTCAGGGGGAGATGGCGAGGACGTCGACGTGAATAGAGTCGGCGGAGGAAGAGGAGGGTTGTTGTCGACGGGAGCTTTTCTTTGGGGAGGGGAGAGAGAGTAAGTACAAGGGCAAGTACTCCGTACGAAGTACAGTGAAACAAGGCAAGAAATACCAGGTTGCAGTAGGCGACCGGGCCCCCTGTCCGAGTGCCTGCCTGGGTGTGACCTACTGGAGCCCGCTTCAGCTGCCGTCTTTGCTGACAACCTGCGCAGCTTGCGGGCGACGGGGCCGTTTGACCGCCAGCCCAGGGTGTTGGGCTCAGGTGCTGACGAACCACCCACTGGGACGCCCGCTGAAGCTCCCAGAGCTCCCGCAAGGGGCCACCTCACCCGCATGCCGCTGGAGCACTGTGCTGCGCACTGTTAGGTTCCACCGTCAGTTGCTGCCCAAGCGTCACTGGGACCATCTGGGTGGGTGTCCCGTGCTGATGCTGGTGGTGTCGGCACTGTGCGGACGCCGCGTTCGTCCAGTACTCGCAGCGCTGCCAAGCTGCGCTGGTGTCGTAGTGCCACTCACCCAGCCAACCTTCAATTCCCACCCATGCGATCGACACCTCTCGACGACGACGACGACGACGACGACGACGACGACGACGACGATACGTTTCTAGACCCATGAACCCCCCGCCCCTCCCTGACGCTGCGATTTCTCCCTTCTACACAGCTCGAACCGCACATCGTGACGGCTGCGACACGCCTACCCTGCGTCCGCCATGTGGCGAGACCGCACCAACCTGTCCGTCTCCATCCATTGCTCCCATGCCCGTCGAGCTGGACAAGCTGCTGTGACCGGTCAACTGACAACGCGGCGCCCCGTCTAGCTACATCTCCTACCGCCAGTCGTACGCGCACCACCCCACACAGCGCAGCAGGTACGGGGGCGGCGGCGCGTCCGGTCCCAGCGCCTTCTCCGACGCCTACTCCGGCGGCGGCTATGCGCACGAGGATCGCCGCGGGCTGCTCTCGGGCGGCGCCTTCGAGGACGATGGTGACGCCGTGATAGAGATGGACCTGCTCCCGCCCCGCTGGGCTGACATTTCCGACGAGATCACAGAGCTGCTCTCCGACATTGCGACCAAGGGCCAGCGCCTCGAGAAGCTGCACCAGAAGCATGTCCTGCCCGGCTTCAACGACGACGAGGCCAAGAGGGCCGAGGAGACGCAGATCGAGCGCATCACCCAGGACATCACCAAGGGCTTCCACCAGTGCCATCGATGCATCCAGCGGGTTGAGCAGATGGTGCGCGAGTCGAAGCAGTCGGGAACCCTCAGCAGGGGCGAAGAGACAATGGCCAAGAACATACAGATATCGCTGGCAACGAGGGTCCAGGAGGCCAGTGCAAGCTTTCGAAAGAAGCAGAGCGCCTATCTAAAGAGTACGCGACACCATTGCCCCTGTAGCGGCCCCTGGCTCACCTCTTTCTTTTGCAGAGCTTCGTGATATGGGCGGCCTGGGAGCCTTCACCCCCGGCGAGCGCTCGTCCACGCCGCAGCCCGGCTCGTACATGGACCCGTCCCTGCAAGAATCAGACGCCGACCGGTCCTTCTCCCAGTCCACGCTACAGCAAGCCTCGCAGCAGAAAATGCTTCACTCCAACGACGCCGCCATCACCCAGCGAGAACGCGAGATCGAGGACATCGCCCAGGGTATCATCGAGCTCTCGGACCTGTTCCGAGACCTGCAAAACATGGTCATCGACCAGGGCACCATGCTGGACAGGATCGACTACAACGTGGAACGAATGAATGAGGACGTCAAGGGAGCGGACAAGGAGCTCAAGGTTGCGTCGGGATACCAGAGGAAGACGACGAAGAGGAAAATTATTCTCCTCCTCATCCTCATCATCGCGGGCCTATTCATCCTGCTCTTGATCAAGCCAAAGAAGCACGATGCAGAGTAGCCCAAATCCACGGGACGGTGCGCGCACGCACGGCTGCCGAAGCGGCGTGCGACGCGCAGGGGCCGTTCGTTAATCGTAAGGAGATCTTGGTCGGTCATGTATCAGAACAATGTACATATATCACATCACGAGAGAGCAAGAAAGGTAGCCACAGTTGCGCGCTTGGAGTCATGGGTTTTGATTAGAATCATATAGATATACCACATATATCTGCCTTACAAGCCGGGTATGGCATGTACAACTTGAGACACACCCACGCCGTCTTCATTACGGGTCCCCATCACCTGTCCGGTCCCGTTGTTTGTTGTCAAACGCCTTTCCAAACAACTTGGGATACCGACTCCATAACTTCGGCTTCTGCCGCTCCAGCTCCCGAGCCATTTCTGGCAGGCTCGGCAGGATCTCCGCGCCCCATGCCTCGTCAACGAGAGTCTTCATGTTCTCCGCCGACATCTCGTTCGTATCTCTCGACCTGTCTCGTCGCCGACCAGGCACTCGGCCCAGGGCAATGCGCGATATCATCGCGGCTCGCAGTATCTGCGTGTCGATCAACACGCCCTGGTCCCGCAAAAGGGCGAGCAGTCGCACGCCGCAGGCAACGTCGAACCCCACGATGCCTGAGCTGTCGGTCCCCATGAGTGCTGGGGCGTTTGGTCGGGCGGCCAGCGTCTGATCAAACCCCCACCGTACAATCGAGCGCTGCAGGCGTGCGTCGAATATCTTCTGCACGGGATGCGCGCGATGGGTGAAGGGAAGGTCTGCAGGGATATACTCTTTCGTATCATGTTGGTTCGCCACCCGCGGGACAGAGACATTGTCGCTTCCTCGGGTGTGGTGCTTTTCGTCGGAGCCTAGGCTGCTCTCTCTTGTCTGGAGAGAAGAAATGGGGTTGCTTAAGCCCGCCGACGTTCCCTCGTCCACCCTCCTCAGAAGGGCAATCTGTTGCATGAACAGCTCTTCAGGAGATGTGCAGCCATCATATTTGTAGCCGATTTCCATCCCACGCACGCGCTGAGTGGCGTGCGAGTCAGCTTCGTTCCCCTTGACCTCGGTTTCAGGTAGCTTTTGCGCCCTTTCTTGAGCGGCCGTCTGGGTTCCGGCTACTTGAGGCAAATCCTCGCGGTGTACAGGGACCAAGCCCCCGTACGGCGGCGTATAAAGCTGGATGATTTCGATACACAGTTGTTCTAATTCGTCGAAGCGCCCCAGGCGACCGAGGTTGTAAAGGAGAAGCTTCCAGTACTGCAGGGGTATAGCGACGTCGTGACAAGCAATGCGACGCGTGAAGTCGATCGCCCTGTTCAATGGTGACTCTGGATCGGTATCGGAAGCTCCTCTCAGGCGGGATCTTTCAACGGGGTGCTTTCCAAGTCCCCAAAACGTGCGCTCCAGAAGCTGTGTGGCATTGTTCTGGGCCATGTTGACCCTCAGGGCCTCCATTCGGTCAAGGACCAGTCTGGCCTTGCCCATCCTTCGCTTGGAGAGCTCGCTTCTCAAAAGCGAGTTGAGCCGCCGAGAGGATGGTCCGGTCTCGACGGCCCATTCGATGGCTTGAAACAGTCTTTCCCGTTGCCAGTCGCCCGCTCGAACTGATGCGGCCATGAGCATCTGCCGCGTTTCCATGTCGTCAAATTCGTCTGGATGGATATCACAACCCAACAGGTCGGTAAGCAAGTCGTTCTCCCCGTGCCTCGCGAAGAAAACCAGGACCCTGCAATATACCTGGGGCGCTATTTCGATCCCCAGATTCTCCAGTTGTGCTATACGAGATGCGACACCTCTGGCATCCGATTCTCGCAGGGCAAGTGATTGGAGGGACCGAGGCCCAATGACGCGCAATCCAAGCCTGTGGACAAGGTTGATGGCAAATTCGACAGATGTCCATGAGCTGGCGAACCACTTTGCCACTATGGAATCGCTATACTGACCTTTCGGAGGGTGATGGGCGACACCGAGTGGCTCAAGCGCTTCATCATTTGTGCCATGTCGGAGGGAATGATTCTGAAGGCCCGCCGCTGCCAGCTCCTCCTCAGTCAACACGATGGACGGATAGTAGCTGGCAAGGAATGTGATAAACGGTCGCGATTTCGTCGTTGTGGGGAGGTCTTTGAACAGAATAAACTTTCTCCGCCACGTTCGAGCCAGCTTTGACTGCCCAGATGCAAATAGCGCCGGTATTATGTAGTCGTACAATCCGCGCTCCGCGCTGAAGACGTACAGCGTTGTCAGGTTGCTCTGCATCTGTGGCGTAGGGTCGATGACGAAAGTTGAGAGTAGAGCCCCAAATACTTCTGTTCCGGGAGGGAAGTTTGGGGCTAGTTGTAGGTGCCATCGAACAGCCTCCTCGAATCGAGCCTGGTCGAGGAAGAAGTGCATTACTTTCATGTACAGACCGGGCCACTGGAAGCCACCCTCCGTACATAGCTGCTGAGCTACATTGACGAGTGCGGCAATGTGCGCGTCACTATTGAGTGCGGCTGCAAGGACCTCATCCCGGAGCATGTCGGCGTCGGGTTGGGCAAAGAGGCCGAGGAGTCCTCTCTCCTTGATTGATTCAAAAACCGCCCAGACGCCATGATCCCCGTGTTGACGGCGGAGGACAGCGAGACAACGCTCCCAGCTTCTAAAATCGTCCGGATGCAGCTCCGCTTGGACCTCGGCCTCCTGCAATGCCTGTCTCGCGAGCTCATAGAGTATTGCAGTCGGTTGATGCCCAGTCAAAGCCGTGTTGTGCTGTGATCGAACCTGCCCTAGCCCCCCGTCTGTTTTCCATCTCGACAGCTGCGACAAGGCGTCCCAATGGCCGTGTGTCGTCGGTTTCCCCCGATTCTCGGCCCGATCTTGAAAGGGCGAATGCGAAGATCTGGCCCGGCCGATCGAGGCGACCGTCGTAACAGAAGGGCGTACTAGGGCAGTAAAGCTTCGAGTGAGCGGGCTGCAGAATCTGGCTTTTGTCCGCGAGGCAGCATCCGTGGCGACTCGTGTTGCGGCTGGAAAACGTCGAAGGGGCGGCACGGTCTTTCGCATTACCAGGACTGCCTCCGGTAGCCGCAGCGATGTATTGTATCACCGCATCGGATCGGCCGACGTTTGACAAAAGTCACCGACGAGTAGCCGGGCAGCCTGTAGGATTGGTGGAAATGCTCGGCTGGAAATAACTGCCTCTTGCTGCGATCAGCTTGAAGCACTTCTAGACGAACTCGTAATTATCTTTGAGAGCGATGGCACGTGGTGGAGCACGCGCACCTCCCCACCCCACAACCCCACAACCAGGAGTGATTCGCTGAGTCATCAACATCCGACTCCAATCAGAATGGCCTCATTTCTGCAACCGACAGCCTTTCAACATCCTCGGCCACTGCATCGACGCAATCCTCACGAACACCCGACTCTCGAAGCCCCGCGCACGTCTCAGCACACACATTTCAAGATGGGGTAAGTCGCTACTACACAGTGGCCGGCATGCAACGAGCCAATGTCCCCTCCCTGCACGCCGATTGCGATCCCGAGCTCGGCAAGTCGTGCCAGGCATGAGCATCAAGCTGACGTAGCTTTAGCATGATCGACGCCAAAAACAAGGTGCCCGAGCACCAGCGCTTCTACCAGCAGGCATACAAGGCGCACACCCGCCTCTGGAAGATTGTACGATCGGATTGCTGCCACCCCGAACGGTTCCGGACAGGATACTGATGCGACAGCAGGGCCCCCGAAGCCGCTGGTACATGACGCCGTACCTCATCGTCCTCTGGGGCGGATTCGGAGGTTTGTTCCTAGGCACTGGAATCCATTGCGATTTTTTTTCTGACGAGTTGGTAGCTACTATGTACGCGGCTGGACGGAAGGTCACCGGCCACAACACCTGGTTTGGCAAGAACTAAACAGTGGTAGCTCAACAGGAACTGTCTACCGTGGCGCGTTTGCCGACCCGGCATCTGTGCGATCACTGGACTGTTTTATAGAAGGACATAATAAAACCTCTGCGGTTCTCTCCTTTGTCTCACAGCCCTTCCTTTCCGCCGGACGTGATTGCAAGTCGCGGCGAGACGCTCCGACGTGAACTGTTGGGACCACCATCGATTGGATGAACGGATCATTCGCAATATTACGCATCCTTTACTCCATATGTCTCTAAAATACATGAGAGGAAGTATCAAGCTGCTGGGCCAACCTGTGGAAGACATCTTCTGACCCTTCGCACTAGGTGGCGGGAGTCTCCTCGTATTCGCTGATCATCAACTCCGCGCTGCTCAGTAGCCCGTAGCACCCGGGGCCTTCTCGTCCTTGCGCAGGTTCGTCAACGTTTCGCGGAATCGCTCCTTTCCAGATCCAGCAGCGCCGCCCTTGGTGCCCTTGCCGCTGACATCGACCAGCTTGGCGATCCGGTCCCAGCTTGTTCCACCAGACACGGTGTCCTCTCGGCTGGCCAGGAACTGCTCTGCTTCCTTGCGGGTCTGCGCGATACCCTTCTCCTTCTTTGCGTTGTAGTTTTCGTAGAAGTCGTCGATGTTCTGCTGCGCCTCCTTGATTGTCTCTTCCTTCTGAGCCGCAAACTGTTCGGCTCTCTTGGCGATTTGGGCGTCCCGACGCTCCCTCCACTCTTTGATGACCTCGGGCTCCTCCTCATCGTCCACGCGAGTCTGGAAACCCGAGTTATAGCTCACGGACGGCCCGGTGATGGAGCTGCCGCCGGGACCACCGTTACCCTGCACACGACTGGTCAGTGTCTCAGCCTCAGGTTCAAACGTAGAGAGCTTACAGCTGATGGGCTAGCCAAGTCAGGGAACTGAGACTCGAATGTGGATTGGGCATTGTCGCCCTGTGCCATAAGGTCGATGCTGGGCTCTCCGAGTGCGGCAGCATCGTCGCTTGTCGCAAACAGGTCTGCGTCGTCACCAAGAACGGCCTTTTCACGAGCCAGGAAGTCGTCGGTGGAGGGATCTGCAGAGGGATCCTTGATATCGGTTTGCGCTTGAGGAAGTCGGCATCAGCGACGTCAATGTTGGCGGGCAGCTGGTCAAGGTAAACTCACATCCTGAATCGAAGTCCTCAAGAGAGGGGAAGCGGTCCGCCATCGTGAATGACTCGAAGGAAGCGAATATCCAGTAATTGGGGTTGGTCCTTGTTCAAGAGCGTGCGAGATGCGGAGGGCTGTCGCTCAACGGCGGGAATTGTAGTGACGATGGTTGTTGCTCTGTTCGCGATCTCTCTGGGCACTGACCCGCCAGCTAACTGCGTCAACGTATCCGCTCCCTGACCCCGAGAGCATGGGGTGGAAATCTGCCGGGCGGTGAGGGGTCAAAGGCAGCTCTGAGGCAGATATTGCATAAACCGGGTAAATGCACGGGCTGATGAACATGGTTTTGCTGCATATGGGTTTTGCACATGTTGCAGGTGTCGCCTGTTTACCTCGAGTCTGTTAGCATGAGACTGTACATCAAGAGGCGCTTCAGGGTTTGTCCATCACCTACCTGCCGAGTTCGACTACTTGGGGGACTCTCGTTGGCTTTCCTTGTCAGCTTATATAGTAGGGCACATTTTGTCAACATTCCGGGCTCAAGGACCTGTGCGCGCGATCTCGAAACCGGGCTGCACCAAGCTCGGGTCCCACTGCGTCGGTTGCTTGGCTAAGCAACCAGCTCCATTCGTCCCACGGCAACGATTCTACCTTTTTCAGAGACAGACCGTTATCGCTCGTAGAGACAATCTCACGCGACCGAGAATCGGCCTTGAGGCGAAGCCCAGACGAGCCCCTGGCCTATAGTGAAGGACGCGAACATCTCGAGCACATTCGACAATGGCCTACAACGATGACTCCGTGCTGGCGCGGCTCTCGTCCCTCAACGAGAGCCATGACAGCATCGCCACGGCAGCTCAATGGATCATGTTTCACAGGTACGTTTGCGACGGCGAGCTCCAGCTCCCAGTGATTCCGCGCATGCTGACCTGTATTGTGTTCAGGAGACATGCAGAGCGCACGGTGCAGCTGTGGATGCAGCGGCTGAAGGACTCATCCAGCACCAAGCGCTTGAGCCTTGTGTACCTTGCAAATGGTTTGCATCTCCGACGCGTTGGACTGCGGAACTCTCTGCTAACATGTCCCGTCTACAGAGGTCGTTCAGCAGTCCAGGATACGCCACAAAGAGGACTTCGTCATCGCGTTCTCCCCCGTGGTTGCTGAAGCCGCGGCCATTGCCTACAAAGGCGCGCCAGCTGAAATTCAGGGCAAGTTGAGACGTGTGATTGATGTCTGGAAGGACAGAACCATCTTTGAAGTGCCTATTCAAGGTGCCATTGAAGCCAGACTTGACGGTACGTACGCCGCACGTTTTTCCGTCCTGAAGTTGTTACTGACTGTTCAAGCAGAGTTGGACAAAGCTCGAGGAACCGCCAAGCCAGGTTTTGGAGGGTCCCCCTTTGCAAGCTCCTCGGTAGGGGTGCCGTCCGAGTTTGCGCCATTGGTCTCTGCCTACCAGAAGGTATCCAAGTTGAGCGTCCCTCTGGGCACGACGATTTCCTCTGCGAATCAAGAGTATGAGAAACATACAGGCCCCGATACTACAGTGCCGTCAGCCCCGGTCTATGCCGCCCGCCTCAACGGCCTTCTCAAGACTCTCGCCAACGCAGAGAGCGCCGTGGCGGAGTGCGTCAAAGCTCGCGAGGGGCTGGTATCGGGGCTGGAGAAGATGTTGGATGCCAACCGAGCTGCTCTGGAAAGCGACAGGAGCGCTGCGAGCGAGTTGCTGAGGCGGAAAGAGGAGATTGAGGACAAGAAGCAGCAGGTGGAGGTGGCTATCATGCGAGCCCTCGGGCCTGCGGATGGCAACGGCTCCCCGGAGGAGGGAGGATCCACGAGCCCGCCTCCCGAACCGGACCGACCTGAGATGGAAGCGCTGACACCGCCTCCTCTGGATGACGAACCTATGGATGTACCGGACGAGACACCGGCCCAAGAGACGACAGACGACCAATCCGCGGGAGTATCGGGCACGAAGCTGACGCCCGAGTCGGCCCCCTCGTATCAAGCCCTAGCCATATCCACCAACGGCTCCAAGAAGAGACGCCGAGTCGATGACTCCAGCGACTTTCCTGATCTAGGCGGCGATGACGGGATAGATCCGGAGGTGGCTGAGATGCTCAAAGAGGGGAGCGAGGTGTGAGATTTAACGAAAGTGGCATCGGATCCCATCCACAGTTGGCGGATACCCGAGCGGTTCAATTGATAGGAGGGCCTCTGGTGGTGCGTGTAATAACTTTGTATTGAACTTCATAGGACGGATTTGGGCAATTTTGGCACACAGTAGTCCGTGCAGGAGCTCGGACGCCATCTCAGTGAAGCGTCCCCGCCCATTGCCTCTCACAGCTCTCAGCTGCACTGTCAAACACACAAACCGCCCAGCATAAGGCCCCCATGTGAAGGCGACCTGCCGAGTTCCAGCGTTGCTTGTGACAGATGGATGGTGGACAATGGACGGCTCGGCGGGACATTGGACCGGGGCCTGCTGTAGTTCCGACCCGAGGCCGAATTTTGGCAGGCAGGCCCACTCCAATCTTAGCGCCGCATGCAGCACCAGCTCTTCCACCATCCATCCGCTGTGAGAAATGCCGCGACAATGACGGCATCTCCCACAGCGCAATTCTGAACTCACCCCGTCGTCCTCTCTCGCAGCGCAGCGCAGACGCTCCCGGCCCGCTGAGCTTCGCATTAGGCTCCTGGCCGCTCTACTCTTACGCTACGCCTCCCAGGGCGAGTCGATGATGCATCTCCGAGACGCCGCTTATTAGCGCATCATCCGTTAACATGCTGTCGGGCGTGGCGCGACGAGCGCTGCTGCCCCGACTCGCAGAGAGCTCGCCCGTGGCAGCTCGACCGACCGCGATCCCTATACTCGGTCGGGTCCCTTCGGGAGGTCGTCTCTGCAGGCCCAATGCCTCAATATCGCCACCGTCTCGCCTGTTCCACGCACCGTCGAGCCGCGAGCCGCTTCTCCCAGCATTTTCGCTTGCAACGTTTCGAGCCCGCACCCGGTCCGCTTGGGCCATGCAGCATGGGCGTGTCTTGAATTCCGTCCGCTGCTTCTCCCACGGGCCGCGTGCCCAGCAGCAGGTCCGCGCAAATGTGGACGAAAAAGCCAAGCGACTGGACGAGAAGGAGGCGCGGCAAGAACCCCTTGACGAAAAGGACCACGACTTCGAGAAGAGCGACAGGGCAGCCATGGCCGCCCAGGTAAACTTGTCCGCCAAGCTATCTAAGGAGGGCATAGGGCAGAGCAAGGCTGGCTTCGGGGAGGTATGGAGGCTCGTCAAGGTTGCCCGGCCGGAGCTCCGGTGGCTGGCTGTGGCCTTTGTCTTCCTCGTCATCTCCTCAAGCGTCACCATGTCGATCCCGTTCTCCGTCGGTCGAATCCTGGATCTCGCCGCCAAGGGCGACGCCGAAGATATCCGCCTGTTTGGCCTCACGATGAACCAGTTCTTCATGGGCCTGGGGGCCATCCTGACGCTGGGGGCCATGGCAAACTTTGGGCGGGTCATCTTGCTGCGCATTGTCGGCGAGAGAGTTGTGGCACGACTGCGATCTCAGCTGTACAGACGGACGTACGTCCAGGACGCCGAATTCTTCGACGCCAACCGTGTGGGCGATCTCATCTCACGACTCAGCTCCGACACGGTCATCGTGGGCAAATCTGTCACGCAGAACCTGAGCGATGGGCTTCGGGCCCTCTTCAGCGGCGGTGCCGGTTTCGCCATTATGATCTGGACTAGCCCGCAACTTACCGGGCTGCTGCTTCTCATGTTTCCTCCCATCGCGATCGGTGCCGTATTCTACGGCCGAGCCATTCGAAACGTGAGCAGAGCAATTCAGAAGAATCTCGGAACGCTTACCAAGATTGCCGAAGAGCGACTGGGCAACATCAAGACCAGCCAGGCATTCGTCGGAGAAGTCCAAGAGGTTGGCCGCTACAATAAGCAGATCAGGCGCATCTTTGCGCTGGGCAAGAAAGAGTCCCTCATTGCCGCTACGTTCTTCGCGTCGACGGGGTGGGCTGGAAATATGACCATCCTGGCCATGCTCGTCGTTGGAGGCGGCTATGTGCGGTCCGGGGCCATGTCACTCGGAGACTTGACGTCATTCATGATGTATACGGCCTTTGCGGGCTCTAGTCTCTTTGGGCTCTCTGGGTTCTACTCTGAGCTCATGAAGGGAGTGGGTGCCGCCAGTCGATTGTTCGAGCTGCAAGACCGCAAACCGGGCATCCACCAGACGGTGGGCACCCCGGTCAAGTCGGCCCAGGGCCCCATCAAATTCACCGACGTCAGCTTTGCCTACCCGACTCGGCCGGCGGTGAAGATATTCAACGGCCTCAGTTTCGAGATTCCTTCGGGGAGCAACGTCTGCGTCGTTGGGCCATCCGGTGGTGGCAAGTCTACCGTGGCCTCGCTACTGCTCAGGTTTTATAACGCGACGTCGGGATCCATCACCATCAATGGCGTGGATATCTCGGGAATGAACGTCAAGTCGCTCAGAAGACGCATCGGCATGGTGTCGCAGGAACCAGTGCTATTCTCGGGGACCATCGCCGAGAACATTGCGTACGGCAAGCCCGCGGCTGCCCGAATGGAGATCATCTCGGCTGCTAGGAGGGCCAACTGCAACTTCATCAGCGACCTTCCGGATGGCTTGGAGACGCAGGTTGGGGCCAGGGGGTCGCAGCTGTCGGGCGGTCAGAAGCAGCGCATTGCCATCGCCCGAGCTCTGCTCAAAGACCCGGATATCCTGATCCTGGACGAAGCCACGTCGGCGCTGGATGCGGAGTCGGAGACGCTGGTGAACGAGGCGCTGGCCGGGCTGCTGCGCGGCCACAACACGACTATATCCATCGCGCATCGCTTGTCGACGATCAAACGGTCGGACCAAATTATCGTGCTCAACAATGAAGGCAAGGTTGCCGAGATTGGCAGCTACGCGCAGCTCGCAGCAGACCAAGGTAGCGCCTTCAGCAAACTGATGGAGTGGCAGATGAGCGGTGGCGAGATCCCCGACAAGAGGGCTTCCGAGTCTCGTGGTCACATCACGGAGGCCGAGGAGTTGGAGCAAGACCTTGTCCAAGACGATGAGGTGCTAGGGGAGCACGAAGAGCACGAAGAGCCTGAAAAGGAGCCGTCGCGGTCCACCGACAACGAAAAGCGGCCATGAGGAAGTGCTCGCTACGCCCCTTGTTTTGGCCTATGCCCAAGGGCGGCTGCAGGGGTTTGCAAATATACCATGGAGCAGCTACTATCCATGAGGGTGTGTAAAAATGCCAGATCTTGAAATTGTACAATATTGTCCCACGCAGGCTGCGAACCACATGATGTATGTATGCGGACAACTCCACTCGCGACTGGTGTGTCGGCGCACAAAGATATCATGGGGAAGAGGGGATGGGGCGGAGCAGAGTCTTGTTTGTGGAGAGTGAGAGAATAGACTAAACGTTGAATGCTAGTATATTCTGGATGTTCTGAGATGACCTTACGCAATTGGAACAAGGAGAGTTTTCCAGTGATCCCTCCACTTGTCCAACCTGCTGGGCTCTGCGATGGCCGATCGATCGTGGGTGTGTTGTCCTCAGAAATGATGGCTGGACTGGCGACTATGACGCGTAGAAGATTAGTGTAGAAGATTGACGACAATGACGTGTAGAACCCGGCTATATTCTTCGTGGACTTACTGTATTCTGAGGAGTACGAGTATACCAGAGGGCCCAGGGCCAAAAGAAAGTAAGGTGTTTGAGGAGGTTGGTGCCAGGTAATCAAGCTAGCTCAGGGCTTGCTGAGGCTCGGTCGCAATCGGCGAGCAAGGTTCGACATTAGTGCCCTACGCCACCTGTACCTGATCTGATTCGGTGAAGGGTAGTATGGGTCTCTCTGCGTGCGGGAGGCGCACATATAGAAGAGGCTGGAGATTGTGTTGTCAGGGGGGTTAGGGAGTGGAAGTGAAGGGGAGTGGAAGAGAAAAGAGTTGTCAGCCTATAAAAGCTCCCGTATTCCATTCTCACTAGTGATACAAACCCGTATTTCCATTTTTAATTGCAATGGCAGCCCGAATCCTGATCAAATGCTCGTCGGAAACGATACCCGGAAGGGCCATTGACCGAAGGACCACAATGGCAAATATAGCGTGCCAGCATTGCTTTGGTCGAGATTTCGATAAGAGCAATGATGCTGTACACTCGGCCGGCCAATTCATACATGATCACAGCCGATGCTACTTCTTGATCGATACTGGTCCACGTGGATCGCAAAACCCTGAAGTTTGTTTCTTTAGGTGGAACGGGAAAGCACTGTAAGTCGAGAAGTCCGATTGATGAATCCTAGCTGAACTGTGCAGCTCTGGCCAACGAGTAGCTCCGCCGCTTATCTGGCATCTGACGAAGACCTACCCGTTCAACCCCAAGTTGACGGAAAGAAAACCCCTTTCCGATGAAGAGTACAAGGATAGGTACGGTGAGGACGCGTTTAGAAACCTCATCGCGAGCCGGATCAAAATGAAGAGGAGAATGAAAAAGGAACTATCCTCTGAGGAAATAATTCTCCTGGAAGAGCATCCAGAACTGGCGGGACACATTGTGAGGGGGGCATGGCTCGGGTGGCTCAAGGGGAGGGGGCGTGAAGGGGCTTGTCATACGTCTCTACGTACGGGCTAGAGGCTCGCAATCTTTGAGTACACGAATACGGGTAATTAATTTTATGGCTTCTGGACCTTGCTATGGATTTAGTTAAACCCTTTCCGACGGAGTCACCGAAGAGCCATTTGCCTGCGAAGATGAGCTGGCAGCGATTCTTCTCTCGAATTTTCAGCACCCACAATCCCCGCCACTTCAGCAGCCTAGAACGGGGGGGAGAAGGGGGGGAAACGTAGTCCGTAGACGGGCTGGATAGCAAACGACTCGATCCCCCGCCACTTCCTTACTCCAGATCTCGATCCCCCGCCTCTTCCTAACCCAGAATGTAAAGAAGAGACGTAGTCTATAGACGTTCTAGACAGCAAACTACCCGATCCCCAGCCACTTCCAAACTTAGAGCTTAAAGAAGTGCCGAGGGCTCCGAGTAGTTTGCTATCTAGACTGTCTATAGACTACGTCTCTTCCTAACCCAGAGCGTAAAGAGGAGACGTAGTCCGTAGACGATATAGATAGCAAACTACTCGATCCCCAGCCACTTCTTCAGCCCAAAACGGAAGAGAGAAAAAAAAGGTGAGGAAGCTTGTAGATATTCTGGACAGCAACGGACTAGTTGAGTGAGAATGAGACCCATTTGTCCCGCCATCCGCTCCCGCCCCCCCGTCCCTTCTCCTAGCAGCCCATTACCATCTCACAACCAAAATTAGGCGCGGAGAACGCGTCTGCCAATAAGTATAAATAGAATATAAATAGAAGAGCTTGTTCTTGCCAACTGCGAAGAGTTCGTTCTTGCCATCTTCCCTCGTCCCAAGACTCCCAACCATATCTCAAGCTCAAGTACACACTCGCATCCTCCATCATGGATATCTCGGAGGACATGGACATGCTGGCCACATTTCAGATCGCCAGCTTTTTCCGCCAGCACGACTCCCTTACAAGGAATGATTGCGACTACAGGGCTACGGCCATCACCAAGAGGCAGGTCGTTCCCACCCTGCTACAAGGTCAGGACAGCTACACCGTGGTAGCCTCAGACGGTCACCGGCTGAGATTCGTCCAATTCCGCAAGTCGGCCCTGGATATCGATATCATCTACCAAGCGCGGCGGACTTATGGGGCATTCGTCCCCAAGTGCGAGTTCTGTGGCATGTTGAGTGATCTCTATATATACGAGATGAGTCTCGGATTGGGAAGCCCCTTCTCCCGAGCTCGGCGTCAGTTCCTCGCCCCTGGGATGGAGCAAGGTCTTCTTCGAACTGTGCAGAGCTTTGCGAGGTCTGTTGGCGCGCGCGTCATGTCGCCCTATGCTCTTTGCTAATCCAAGGACTAGATTCTTCGCTTTGGCGTGGAAGAACAGGCTGGGGTCGGAGCAGCCACCAGAGCTCGCTGGCGTCCTGTTCGCCCAGTATTCTGAGATCCTCGACCAGCTTTCTCAAGGCCTACCCGACCGCTTTCGATCGACGCTGGGCGAGGTACGCCAAGGACTGCCACTGCTCTTTCGGCCGCACTACCCGATGGTGCTCCAACACGAGGACCTCCTGGAGATGAATGTCTACTTGGATATGAACAGCGGTCAAATCACCGGCATCGTCGACTGGGCCGATGCCAAAGCCAGCCCTTTCGGTACAGCTCTCGGCGTTCTCGAAATTATTCTCGGCGTCCAGAATTCGTCGCGCTGGGTCTTCCATCCGGCCCACGACTTGCTCCGAGCGAAGTTTTGGAGCACCTTTTACGACATTGTTGGGTATCTTACCGATGATGATCGGCGAGCGATCGAAGTGGGGAGGGTGTTCGGGTTGTTTCGAACCCATGGCTTTGTTCGCCGGACTGAGGAGGGCGCGGTGCCTCTTGAAGAGGGAGACCGGGATCTCATGTGCCTCGAGGCATTTTGTCTGCCTTGGGCCAGCCGCGGCAGCTTTAGGTCCCCGCGAGATGAATGAAGGAACGCCTACATGACTGCTCTTGTACTGTTCCTGCATGACTCGAATGTAGAGCGATCCATGGCTCACATGGGCTGCTCTAGCATCTTGCCAAGAGCCGAATCGGCGTTCGTATAACGACTCTACAGCCCGGCGTAGGCCATAGGCAAAGCGGTAACGCGAGTCTCGAGGGGAAGCGGCACATGTAAATATGCGGTGTCGGCGCTCTTGCGCGACCGCGCCACAGTCCGTCGGGGCGTAGATTAAGGGATTGGTGGGGTAGAGATACTTAGCGGGCTGACGCTTCGTAGTTCGCAACTAACAACGAACAGCTTCAGAGAGACACATGAGCTCCGCCGTCATCACCAGACCTGCACATCCCCTGGATCCGGAGACCCGGGACGCTGTCGGCATGGCAAACGTCACCGAGGGCACGTTTAAGCACGGCGCTGCCAGCTTCTACGCCAGGACATGGACCGTGAGTGGACGGCGCGCTCCGTCAGACATGTGATGCTGACGGCGCACCCGCGCAGCCCGAGGGCGACGCCCGCATCAAGGCCAAGCTCGTCTTCGTGCACGGCTTCAGCGAGCACATCAACCGCTACAACGACTTCTTCCCGAGGCTCGCGGCGCGCGGGATCCAGGTCCTCGCGTGGGACCAGCGCGGATGGGGCCGCAGCGTCAGCAAGCCGGCGGAGCGCGGCCTCACGGGCCCGACGGCGCAGGTCGTGGGCGACGTGGCGGCGTTTGTGCGTGACAAGCTGCAGCAGACGCCCGACGACGCGCCGCTCTTCGTCATGGGCCACTCGATGGGCGGCGGCGAGGTGCTGACGCTGGCGGGCGACGCAGAGCACGCCGAGCTCGTGGGCCAGGTGCGCGGCTGGATCCTCGAGTGCCCGCTCATCGGGCTCGCCGAGGAGCCCAGCAGCCTCAAGGTGCTCGCGGGCCGCCTCGTGGGCCGTCTGCTGCCCCGGCAGCAGCTCAAGCACGTGGTGCCGCCCGAGCACCTCAGCAGGGACCCGGCCGTGGTCGAGTCGGTGCGCAACGATGCGCTGTGCCACAACACGGGCACGCTCGAGGGCATGGCCGCGCTGCTGGACCGCACCGCGATGCTGTCGTCGGGCCGCGTGCGCCTGGGCGCGCAGGTGCGCAGCCTGCTGCTGGCCCACGGCACGCAGGACCAGACGTGCAGCTACGACGCCGCCGTGCGCTTCCTCGAGCGCCAGGACGGCGTCGCGGACCGGACGTGCAAGCCCTACGAGGGCGCGTACCACCAGCTGCACGCGGACCACTGCAAGGACGAGTTTGCGAGGGACGTGGTGGACTGGATCCTGGCGCGGTGCGAGTCGTCGGATGGCGACGGCGACGGCGACGGCGAGGTGCTGCCGCCGCCGCCCGAGGCGAAGCTTTGATGTCCAAGTCCACGACGATGCATGTTGGGCGTGTATTTGCATAGTCCCGTGATGTGTGTTGTCGATAGCTACCTAGCAACTGCCCATATCCTTTGCCTGCTTGTTGCTTCGTGCGTAGCTGCCTATTCTCCTGGGCACGTGGACGCAGAGGGGCAATCCAAACAGACGGGCGATCCATGACACCGTTCCTCAAACACCCCTCCTCGAGCACCCCCTCCTCGCTCCTCAGACTCTCCGCTCTGAGTCTTCTGTCGCCCGCAATCGATGCCAAAGATGCAACGGAGCGGTCAGCAGGGCAAACGCCACCTCTCGCCTCGCCTCGCCAAAGGGCAGGGGACCGCAGGCGGCCTCCTCCAGCGCCAAGCGAGAGCCCGCACGCACCGAGTGCTGTCGGCATGCGTGCGAATACTCGGTACAGGCTTCGTGCATACGCGAGGGGTGAGGCTGGCCTCTCCTCCGCATGTTGCCCTGCCCACGTGTGCGCAGGGCAAACGACGGCCATCCGGCCAAGGGGAGCTCAATCGCCTCGAGACGGGCCTCTTGTCCATCAATCGATCGATGTGGGCGTCGACGCACTGGCAAAGTGCGCCACACGAGGTCCGCACAAGGTCCGCCGTGTCTTGCCGCTCGTGAGTCGTCACCAATCTCGCCTCTCCGTTTATCAAGGCCCCTGAGGCCTCCTGGATCCTGCTCGAGATGAACAGCTGTGGAGCGAGCTGCCGGTTTGCTCGCTTGTCTGATTGATTGATTGATCGATTGAGACAACCACAACAGCCAACGACGGCCGTTAGCTGCAGTTGCAGTTGCGCTACTCTCGCCACCCCTACCTCTTGATCCATGCATCCATCAAACCAACCCTCCATCCCTCGTCCCTGCCCTCCGTTTGTCCGGATCAGACTCGCCATCTTGTTGCTTATTCCGTACTACGAAGTACTGCTCTGCTCTGGAGCGCCGCTGCGGTAGCTCCGTCCCCAGCAGCAGCAGCAGCAGCAGCAGCATCTCTTTATCTGATCCTCCCCCCATTCCATCCTCCCCCCTCGTCACGGATCCGAGCCCTTTTCATCTGTTCCTTGTGCTACAACCCTTCAAGCTTTATCTGGAGGCCCCCGCATCAAACGACAAGCTTCCATCCCATCTCGGGCTGGACCTTCACTTCCTGGGCCGGGGCTCAACTTCGCTCCGATGACGCCTGACGCCAGCAACACCATCACGCATCACCCCTCCGTCTTCCACCTTCAGCACCTGTCGCCCAGCCGCGGCAGCTCTCGCTCGCCGGCCCGTCGCCGGGATGGCACCAGCACCGCCATAGAGCCCGTGGCGCCTGCGGAGGAGGCCAATGACCCCTTCGAGCGACATGCCTCGCGCGCCACCGACGTCGAGAGCCAGATGACGGCGGGCTGCAACGCGCGCATCCCCCGGCTCGAAATTGAGAGCGACCCCTTCGGCCTCTCCCTCGCCTACAAGACCGACTCGGACCTGGACCGCATCAAGGCCAACTCGTCCCGTAAGAGGGACGGCCCCGTGAGCGCCGTCCCTGCGCCGTCCGAGGACAGGACCAAGGTCGGCCCCAAGCGCGACGCCCGCAAGGTCCGCGGCTTCTACGAGAACCAGAACGCCGCCATCGAGCGCATGCTCAAGTCGGTCGAGGAGCACTGCGCCGACGCCCGCCAGGAGCAGGGCGACGACCAGCTCAAGTTCCGCATCGCCATCTACGGCTCCCTGGCCGCCAACGTCCTCCTCACCGGCCTCCAGCTGTACGCCGCCATTTCGTCGGGCTCGCTCTCGCTCTTCACCACCATGGCCGACGCCATCTTCGACCCCCTTAGCACCATGACGCTCATCCTGTCCAACCGCGCCATCAAGCGCGTCGACCCGCGCCGCTTCCCCGCAGGCAAGGCGCGCCTCGAGACGGTCGGTAACATCGTCTTCTGCTTCCTCATGACGTCCGTCTCCCTCATCATCATCGCGTTCGCGGCGCAGGAGCTCGCCCAAGGCTCGACGGACAAGCGGTTCCATCTGCCGTCCGTCATGTCCGTATGCGCGGCCTTTCTTACCAAGTTCTCCCTCTTCCTGTACTGCTGGTCCCTCAAGGACAAGTACAGCCAGGTCAACATCCTGTGGCAGGACCACCGTAACGACCTGCTGGTCAACGGCTTCGGCATCCTGACGTCGGTGGGCGGCGCCAAGCTGCAGTGGTGGATCGACCCCATGGGCGCCATCCTACTGTCGCTGCTCATCTCGGGCGTGTGGCTGCACACGGCCTTTGGCGAGTTCCTGCTGCTGGTGGGCGTGGTGGCGTCGGTGGACACGCAGCAGCTCATCACGTACGTGTGCCTGACGCACTCACCATCGATCCAGGGCATCGACACGGTGCGCGTATACCACTCGGGCCCCCGGCTCATCGCCGAGGTGGACATTGTCATGGACCCGACGGGCACGCTCCTGGAGGCGCACGACGTGGCCGAGGAGCTGCAGTTCAAGCTGGAGAGCCTGCCGGACATTGAGCGGGCGTACGTCCACATCGACTACGAGACGACGCACAAGCCGGAGCACACCTACAAGAAGGACCTGTGATGCTGGGAAAAGGGAGGTTTGAGTCACCAGGGTCAGAGTACTCGCAGCTTCCACAACTGCCCGGGCATGCAGGATGAACATGTGCACGCATGTCTATTAGTCGTATCGGATACAATCCGTGGGAAGTCTAGTGACCAGTCCCTCTAGTGAGAATACATCTAGGAGCTACCATAACAATGTCAAGAAACAGAAATCACCCGCCCTGGTTCATTAGGCGAAACAACTCCAACCCAGCCATCACATCCTCGTCCGTCGACAGCTTGGTCATCCCTTCCTACACCTCCTCAGGCAGCCGCACCGGGCCCCTCGTACTCGATGCTCGCACCGCTGTCGCTGCCGGTCTTGCCGTCATCCTCCCCCGCGTACTTGTCCCAGTTCGCCAGGACGGCGCCGATCTTGGGGGAGTTGGTCAACTTGTACACGTCCTCGAAGTACTCCTTGGTGAGCGCAAACGGCTTGGCCGTCACGTTCGGAATGTACTTTCCGACCAGCTTCGACGGGTCAATCGTCGTCTTGTTGATCTTCTTGAGCAGGAATGACCGGAAAGGCTTGACACCCGACCGCAAGAAGGTCGAGTGGAAGGGCACGTCGATGCCACGCAGCGGGATCGTCGCGAACCCTCGCTCCAGCTCCAGCGGCACCGGCTTCTTCAGCGTTGCCTCTGCGCACCCGCGAATAATCTCCCGCAGGGCTCCCTTGGCTTCCTCGATGTTGCTCCGCATCTCTTCAATGTCGATCTGCTGCTTCTTGACGAAGTTGGTCACTCCGGCCAGCGTGTCGAGCGCCCTCAGGTCACCCGCGCAAACGTACTGCATGTTGGCGATGTTGTAGTTGACAATCTCCAGCAGCCATCCAGTCTCCTCCGCAATGTTGTTCACGACAAATTGCAGAGCCTCCTCGTTGAACGTCTTGGAGATGCGGCTGGGGTTGACGGCGCACATGGAGTAGTTGGATCGCCCGGCGGCGTCGCGCTCGACGGCCACCTGCATGGTCAGGCCACGGTAGAAGACGACCGAGACCAGAGACTCGATGGGCATCACGTCGGCCAGCGCGGCCAGCGCAGAGTACTCGCCCAGAGAGTGGCCGGCAAAGGTGCTATCCCTCGGCACGAGTCCCTTGGCCTTCATGTCCTCGAAGCTGGCCTTCTCCATAAGAGTCAGCGCAGGCTGCGTGAACTGCGTCGCCGACAGCAAGCCAGTCGGTGACCGGTACGTATACGACGTCGTGCTCTCGCTGATGTCCTTGAAAATGCGCTCCGACTTGATGGAGCCGTCGGCAGCAACAGTCTCAAAGGTCATGGCCATGTAATTCTGCCGGATGGCCTTGCCTCTCGGCCCACCAAAGTGAATGGTGAGCTCCTTGGGGTTGTTCTTGACAATGTTGGTAATGGAGAAACCTGCCAAGCGTTAGTCTTGTCCACATCTGTGTCTCTGCATGCGATTTTTCATGGAGCTTACCATAATTGTCGAGAAGGTAATTGTCTGCGCGATCCCAGACCTCCTTGGCGACGGGGCTGCTCCCGTACAACTCCATGCCCATGCCCTGCTCCTGCGAACCCTGGCCAGTGAATACGTAGGCAGTCACCGGTTGCTCGATCTCTGCCTCGCCAAGCAGCACCTTCTCTTCCGTCTCCGTGTTGCTGACTTCGACCTTGATGATCTTGCGGCCAGCAACCATGCCGACATGCTGCAGCTTAACTGAGATGTCGTCATTCGGCAGAACCATGCCGACCAACGAGGCGTGGAAGCTTCGGACACGGCCAATGTCGTTCTCGGCAGCCCAAGTCTCAACGAGGCTCCGGACCGCAGCGCTCGAGTACATGCCGTGCGTGATGGTTCCGGGGAGGTTGGCGTAGCTCGAGAAGACGCGAGAGACGTGGATGGGGTTGTAGTCTCCCGAAACACGAGCGTACGTCTCGTTCGAGGCGGGCGCACGGAGCTGCAGGGGGGTCTTGCCGCTCAGAGGGATAGGGTTCTCAAAGTTGATCGGCTGGTCGAGAGGCGACCCGTTTCGCTCAAGGTAGTCGATGACGGGGTTGCCATGAGACTCACCCGCCTCGTAGTCGACGCTGGCGACCTGGATCACCTCCTTGGTAGGCAGCTCCAGCAGGACCTGGCCGCGGGTTTCGACGCTGCTGAAGACATTCTTGTTCTTGTAGCGCACAAGACTCTGCAGGCGGAAGGTAAGGGTCTGGCCCAGCAGGTCAATGTCAATGGGAACCTCGTCGATGGCAAACCACTCCTTGGATCGCAGGACGGCAACGTCCCTGCTGGTGGCCAGGTGAACCTGGACGGGTGTTTCGATCTTGCGCTGGAAGGTGTTCTCGTAGTCGAGGTACGTTCCGCGGTACAGGAACTGCGACGTGACCTCCATCACGGGCTCTCCATCTCGAACAATGGTGCCGCAAACCTCAACCATCTTGCCCGACTCCTGGTTGACGATGGCGTTGATCTGTGCGGTGGTGGAGATTTCGTCGCCCTTCTTCAGCGGCTCGGCTCCGGGGATCATGCGGAACTGATTAGACAGGTGGACAAGCTTGAGCAGGTCGCCGTCAATAGTGCGTGGGAAGATGGGCTTCGTGATGGCCTTCCAGCCAACGACAATGGCGAAGTCCATGGGGGCATAGACAACCTTTCCAGGCCTGTCAACAAAGGCCTCGCCAGTGTTGCCGACGGCATGAACGAAGTCGTTGATGGCTTCGCTGGTAATGGTCGTGCGACCTCCATCAAACTTGCTCGTGACGACAGCATCAAGGTCGAGGGGGTCGTTTCCGAACCATGTCTTCCAGTAGAACTCCTTGATGCGGTCGTTGCGGTCCTCCATGACTTCATGAATGGGGGCGTATCCAGCCTCCGGGTGGTACGTGAACTTCAGGGTTAAGGCAACAGGCGTTCCGAGAGCATTGGTGTCCTTGATCATGTTGACGAGTATCTCGTTGTTCCCTGCCAACTTAACTTCAATCACATCCACGTACTGGTTGTGCCTCGGCTGTTCCCTGACAATGATTGTCGTCTTGGCCGGCTCGTTGGGATACCGGATTTCCACAAACAAGCCGCGAGCAGGCGCAAAGATGCGTCGCATGGGGTTGGTCTGGAACTTCTGTCCTTGGGCAACGATATCGGACATCAGAAGGGCGTATCTCCAGTTGCGGTTAGGTCCAGCCAGGAGGGAGAGCCACGAGTCGATGGAGGGCATGGCGGTGTTCGCAGCAGACGACAGACGATAGGTGTTCTTGTGGGTGTCGTAGCTGACAGTCAAGCCCTCGACGTCAAGAGGAATGTCGGCCTCCACAAGCTTGCCGCCAAAGTACTCAACGGCAGGTATAGAGCTCTCGTCATCATTGTAGTAGTCCTTGGTCAGAGAGGCAATGTGAGACTTGTGGATGCCGTCCAGGATATCCTGAATCGGCTCGTCGATAACAGTGGAGAACTTGGCTGCTGTCGGGCCTTGGAGAATGCAAGTGCGTCCCACATCCTGGCCGATGACGGCGTCGAGATCTTCCGACTGCCACAGCGAGTCCTTCTTGAAGAAGAACTCGAAGTTCTGGTCCAGGGCGGGGATGAAGGTTACGGGCTTCTGGCCGGGTCGCATGCAGAGAAGCAAGAAGTGCTGGACATCTTGCGCGTTGATAATCTGGCTCTCGGCCTCAGGATAGTAGGCCAGGATTCGATCGACGGTGCTGAACGGCTCATCCAGGTCGGCGTAGTTTTGCAGCAGCGAGGGCTTGCCGGGAGACGTTGTGAAGCGCTCCTCGACACGGTGAATGAAATCGCCAGTGAGCCTCGTGTAGGACGGATCGATCCACCGAGACTGATGCTTCACGTAAAGGAGCTCGACCAAGCGGCGTACGACTTCGGCGTACGTCATGTCCTCGAGGTCAACTGCCTTGCCGGCCTTGTTGCAGCCGAACCAAACCTTCTGGAAATCATCGTTCAGCTTCTTGATGATGTGCTCGCGGCTCTTCTTGAGCTCTGCCACCCTCTTCTCCTTGGGCAAGCTGAAGATCTTCTGGTCCATCTCGGCCCAGAACCTGACGCCACGGGTGGCCAGCTTGTGGATGGGCTCGCCCATCTCTGATCGCACAGTGATGATACCGCCGGCAGGTCCCTTGTAGGTCTTCTCCCATTCACCATCCTCCAATCCAGGAGCATCGATGATGGCCTGCTTCGCATTCTTGCTCGTGTGAGCTTCCTTGGCGACCATCATGCGGCTGCCAAACAAGCAGCCGTCAAAGGGCATCGGCGGGTAGCCATACTTCTTGGCCCAGTCACCAGTGATGTAGGGGTAGGTGTCGTCCGCACCACCGAAGCCGCTACCGGCCACCAGGATAATGTTCTCATGGCGTCGAATACGGCTGTACATTTGCAGAACGGGCTGGTGGAAGTCTTCGAAGGAGTGATGGCCACCGCCTCGTCCACCAGTCCATTGGAGAATGACGGGGAAGCTCGGGTTAGCCTTGGCGATGTTGATGACTGCCTGGATGGCCTCGACCGAACCCGGCTTGAAGCCGATGTGCTTCAAACCCAAGGTCTCAATGTACTCCTGAGCGACCTCGATCGAGGGCACACCAGCACCGATGGTCAGACCCTCGATGGGCACACCCTCGGAGCGCAATCTGCCAATCAAGGGAATCTGCCACGCCATGGCGCGAGGGTTCACGTAAATCAGGTTAACAGTGATTCCGCGTCCCGAGGGAATGGCCTTTTCGATCTTGGCAAGGGCCTCAGTCATCTTCTTCCCATTGAAGTAGCCGCCACCGGCAAGTTCAATGTGATACCCTGAATTCATCGTGGCAGCCACGAAGTCCCAAGGCACCGTTGCGGGAGTCATTCCTGCGACCATGACGGGAGGCAGGCCCAGGAGTCGGCTCATCTTGGTGTCGACATACTTTTGTCCGCTGGATGTCTTGACCAGCCGCGGACCAAATTCTTTGACCCAATCTATCGCATACTTTATGGCATTCTCTTCGTCTCTATCAAAGAGCTCGGGCTTATACCCAACCTCGGTGATTGTGCCATCGACAGTGCCAGCAAGGATGACGCGAACACCAGTTCCCTCCTTGTTCCGGCTGGTCAAAATGCCAAGGCCAGAGACGCCTCCAGGGCCGAAGTCGAGGATGTGAGTCGCTCCAGGGAAAACGGTTGCCTTCTCCCAGTTGACGGGGTCACGCGTGATCAGGCGCACCAGAGAGGGGACGACGTTGCCAGTCACCTCGGCGCGGAGGTCTTTGCCAGTGTTTGTGTCAAAGACTGGGATGCCCAAGGCGCTGGAATCAATGCTCACGTCCTTCAGATCCTCGTCGATCATAGCGGTTGCCTCTGCAAGGTATTTGCTATGGAAAGGGGCGGTGATGGGGAGGAAGCGGTTGGCGAACCGGACTTTCCTCTCAGTGTAAGGGACTCGCGTCTGGTCAAGACCCGTAGGTGCCTTGACTTTGCGCAGCTGGGAGTTGAGGCCATATAAAGAGGTGGGAGGGCCGGTAACGACGAGGTTGCGCGGGCTGTTGATGAGGGACACACTGATGTGGCGGTGGGGAGGGAGGTACTGGTTGGTGGCATCGATATGCTTCTGGACCTCTTGCTGGGACAGATCACGAATGCTGAGCATAGGAGTAGGCGTGCCTTCGCCATGTTCCATGGATTCTCGCAACATGGTCGGCGTCATGGACGTGGCAGGGAATGCCTGCTGGCTTCGCGTTCCGATCCAGAACAGAATTGCCAAGGTCGAGCCGACAATCTCACGCCACGAGTCCCAGGAATCGGCGGCTGCGGTTGCCGCGGCCATGACGATGCCCTGAGAATGTCCAGTGGTGCCACTGATGCGCTCTCGCAGGTGGCCAGGGTGAATGCCGAGGACCTTGCAGGTCACCTCGTAGTGTGCCATCTGGACCAGCCCAATCAGGGGGAAGCTGACCGGCGCGGAGATCAGGTAGTCGACATCCGGGGTGGAGTCGGGGTGGTGAAGCCAGTTCATGATATCCAGCCCCTTGGGGAACATCTTTTCCGCGCTCGGGTGGTTCGACAAGGTCTGGAGTTGCTCAGCACCGGAGGTGATGAGCTCGCCGACGAAGCTCGGGTAGGTCTCGAACAGTTGGCGGAGTTCCTCGAAGTACTCCTCGATGTTTCCTTGGCCGCCAAAAATGGTGTAGATCTCTGCGGAGCTATCGTCCGAAGCCCGCAGCAGGGCAGACTCGTGGGGCTTGATGGTTCGGTTGGAGACGGCTCGAGCTACGTAGTAGCTGCGGATGACCTCGAGCTTCTTGGATTCGATGCCCGGGAGGGTGGCAGCGAGTGCGTGAGCCTCGTTGCCGCGGAGGAAAGCCCGCTCAAACTCGTTCAAGACGAGCTTGAGCACTTCCTCGTACGAGCCCTGCGCGTCGTCTTCTCCCTCGTCCACCTTGCCGGCGACGAAGCCCAGGTACCTTGCGACCAGCTCGGCGACGGACGACGGCTCGTCATCTTGGGCAAGCTCGTCGGTGGCGGCGGGCAAGGTGGCCACGAAGCGGTCTTTCAGCTGCGAGGCATGGAAATGGAGGTTGGTCGGGACGAGGAAGGACGTTTCGAGGGTGCCGTGGGAGAGGGTCAACGGCCGGAGCGAGGAGCTGGATCTGGGAGTGGAAATGCCCGTCTGGGGGCCGGTTCCAGTGCCGTACATGATGGAGAAGGGTATCGAACAACTCTGCGGGCATTCGAGGTCAGCGACGCGTCCGACGCCGGCACAAGGGGCAGGGCAAGCATACCTATCAACTCAACTCCTGAGGCCTGAAGCAGCTCCGAGGCCGTCACTCGTGGGGTGCAGGTAGGTGCAGCGTCGCCAATGCGGGACTGCTCGGCCCTCGTCTGGTACTGGGCGCGTCTGAAGGACGGACAACAGCGGGATGGGCTTCAGAGCAGGCGCACTGCAACACCTAACAAGCTCGATTGAAGGGAAAAGAAGGGGAGGTGGCTATGAGGGGGGAGGGCGGGAGGATCGCGGGCGTTGTAGGAGTGGTGGAAAGGTGAGGGCGAGATCTCCCAACGTAGTATAAGTGAAGCCGGGAGAAAACTCGGGTTGAAGGTTGTTGCTAGGCCGAGCAGCAGGCCAGGCCAGGTCCGCAGCAGTCTCAATCGCGGCACGCACAGTGGCTGCATCCGAAGCTCGAGGCTGGCTCGCCAATTTTTTTTTAGTTCTGTTGGGGATGAATGGTCCAATGCCGCCCACCTCCTGACAGCAAAGGGTCCCCAGCAAGTACTCCGTACCTGTACGAGTACCTGTACTTGTACTTCGTACTCTAACCTCGACAGACCACGGCGGCACCTCGAAACCGCCGATGTGCAACCCGCAAGGCCGGGCAGTTTGTTGAAGAGCCTGCAGGCTGTTTCGCCACCGCGCCGTTTCGTCGGGCTTATGTATCTATGAGTACGAGGAGACTTGATGCTGTCGCGCGGTTGGATGCTATGCATGTGGCCTTCAAGGTTGCGCGCTTTGAAACTGCCCGAAAAAATATCGGAGGCATGGAGACGAATGGCCCAGCAACCTTTAGTATCGGCGAGTTGCCTTGGTTATCCGGTAACTAATGACAAGAGAAGGCGGGAGTATCCTCATCCAACGTTGCTACTACAGGTGCGCATGAGTTGAGGAGTCCGAGTCCGAGTACTTCGTTCATGCCTCACATATCTCCTTGCCCCAGGAGTGGAGAGAGCCGGCTCCAACCAGGCCTCCCGTGGGACCGAGACTCGGGTCTCAGGGTCCTCTCAGCTCTGCGAACATGGGCGGAAAAGGGGCACCTACGGAGCAGAGAATGCGGATATGCCGGTAGGTGGAACTCATGAGATTGCACCAGTCCGACCAGGCGTATTTCGTACTCGTACAAAGGATCGAGTCATTGCCTCCGCAGTTCGAGTGACCGTCGACAACAAACACTGACGGCACTGCTGGTAGTCGACGCCTCGCAGTGTTCCCGTTATTCCTAGCGGGCCGTAGAGACGGTGCATGGCCAACGTGGCTTCACGGAGTGGTGCGGTGCAGTGGTGGTGGCATGTACCGGTACTTCCGGGGGCAGCTGTCCCAGCGAAATTGCGCCAACCGTCGTCATCCGCAAGGTTGCGCGCGCCCGCGAAGCCGTGGTGGGACGCGCTGCATCTCGCCCAAGCGTTGCAGGGACTCGGCCAGATACCGTACCCATCAGGCTACCGTACTCGTACGAAGTACTGGTATCATGGCGGCTGGTTACCGGCATCGATCCGAGGCTGGCCACGGCCAACGCGGTGCTGTGCGCCGCCGCCTTTCCAGTGAAAGCCCTCTGCGCAAGGCACACGGCAGAGCAGAACCATTCTCGGCATGATGCGCAGCCAGCGCCAGGCTCTGCTTCGGGTTGATGGTCGGGCGAAACAGGATGGATGGGAAAAACTAAACAGCTATCCGCGTCCCCGGTCGGCTTTTGATCCCGGGGAACCAGTGACATGGGTTGGATTATGGGTTGACTATCGACCCTTGCCGTGTTGGGCTTAGGCCCGCAATGTGGTTGAGAAGTCCGCTGCACGCGCTGCTGCAGCCCGCCTGCAGGCCCTGGACCCGCGCGCCCCAAACGTCCCCCCAATTTTTTTCTGCGCGCGACTGATGGTGGGCCCGCCGGTTCAACAATCGAAAGCTGCCCTGGCGTTGGTCTCCTCGACGTTGCTCGTCTCCTTGCCCATCAGTCGAGTTGTCATCCATCATCTCTATCATCGCCCCTCTGAGACCTCTTCCACCTAATACTCGTACCTCGCAACTCACCTCACTGGGCAAGGGGACTTGGGCGACTCCTCATTCTGCTCTCCGCAAATTCTCCCTCCTTCATCTGCTCTTCTGCGTGTCGATCTTCTCGTCTCGGAGCCACGCGCGGGACGTCCCAATTCTTCGACGGGTTACGCCGACCCCGACTGTATAGCCTCGACGACCGCGTTGTCTGGACAGGTGGCTGCCTAGTCGAACCCGCGACGCGTTTACCAGCTGCCAGCTTCCTCGAGAGACCCCTCAGCTACCCATCATGCGGCCCGAAGTCGAGCAAGAGCTCGCCCACACCCTGCTCATTGAGCTTCTCGCATACCAGTTTGCCTCGCCGGTGAGATGGATCGAGACCCAGGATGTGTTCCTCGCGGAGAGGACGGCCGAGCGCATTGTCGAGATCGGCCCGGCGGATACCCTCGGCGTCATGGCCAAGCGCACACTGGCCTCCAAGTATGAAGCCTACGACGCCGCCAAGTCTGTCCAACGACAGATCCTCTGCTATAACAAGGATGCCAAGGAGATTTACTACGACGTCGACCCCGTTGAGGAAGAGCCGGAACCCGTCGCCGCCGCCGCTCCTGCTGACGCCTCCAGCTCTGCCCCTGCGGCCGGTGCCCCGGCTGCCGCGGCGGCTCCTCCGCCCCCCGGCGCCGGACCTGCTGCCCAGGTTCCAGATCAGCCCGTTCAGGCCATTGACATCGTCCGTACCCTGATTGCGCAGAAGCTCAAGAAACCTCTTCTTGAGGTTCCCCTCGGCAAGGCCATCAAGGATCTTGTTGGCGGTAAGCTGCCCATCATCTCCGCCACGCATTGGCGCAAATTCTAACGAAACCACAGGAAAATCCACGCTTCAGAACGAAATCCTCGGCGATCTTGGAAAGGAGTTTGGCTCAACCCCTGAGAAGCCGGAAGACACTCCGCTCGACGAGCTCGGTGCTGCCATGCAGGCTACTTTCGACGGCAACCTCGGCAAGCAGTCGCAGTCCCTCATTGCAAGACTGATTTCGTCCAAGATGCCGGGAGGCTTCAACATCACGGCCACCAGAAAATACCTCGAGACGAGATGGGGCCTTGCATCGGGCAGACAAGACGGTGCTCTGCTTTTGGCTCTGACCATGGAGCCCGCGGCCCGCCTTGGCTCCGAGGGTGATGCCAAGGCCTTCTTGGATGGTGTGACCCAGAAGTATGCCGCAAACGCCGGCTTCAGCTTGTCCACTGCGTCATCCTCTAGCTCGTCTGGTGGTTCTGGAGCCGGCATGATGATGGACCCAGCCGCCATCGATGCCCTCACCAAGGATCAGCGAGCTCTCTTCAAGCAGCAGCTCGAGCTGTTCGCCCGCTACCTCAAGATGGATCTCCGTTCAGGCGACAAGGCCTTCATCGACTCGCAAAAGTCGGAGAAGGTCCTCCAGGCACAGCTCGACCTGTGGACGGCCGAGCACGGCGACTTCTACGCTTCGGGCATCGAGCCCGTCTTCAGCCCCCTCAAGGCCCGCACGTACGACTCGTCTTGGAACTGGGCGCGTCAGGATGCCCTCAGCATGTACTTCGATATCATCTTCGGCAGACTGCAGGCCGTCGATCGTGAAATTGTCAGCCAGTGCATCAGGATCATGAATCGATCAAACCCCAAGCTGCTCGACTTCATGCAGTATCACATCGACAACTGCCCCACGGAGCGAGGAGAGACCTACAAGCTTGCCAAGGAGCTTGGGCAGCAGCTTATTGAGAACTGCAAGGACGTCCTGAACGTCTCTCCCGTCTACAAAGATGTGGCTGTCCCCACTGGCCCCCGCACGACTGTTGACGCTCGCGGCAACCTCAACTATGAGGAAGCCCCTCGTGCAAGCTGCCGAAAGCTGGAGCACTACGTCCAGCAGATGGCCGAGGGCGGCAAGATTTCTGAATACGGAAACCGCACCAAGGTCCAGAGCGACTTGCAGCGCATCTACAAGCTCATCAGGCAACAACACAAGATGTCAAAGACGTCTCAGCTTGAGATCAAGAGCCTGTACGGAGACGTTCTGCGCTCTCTTGCCATGAACCAGAGCCAGATCATTCCCAAGGAGAACGGCAAGAGCAAGAAGGCGAGTATCAAGGGTACCAACCACAACAAGGGCAAGGTCGAGACCATTCCTTTCCTGCACCTCAAGCGCAAGACTCTCCACGGCTGGGATTACAGCAAGAAGCTCACTGCTGTCTACCTCAACTGCCTAGAGGACGCTGCCAAGTCCGGCGTGACCTACCAGGACAAGTATGTCCTCATGACCGGTGCCGGCGCTGGATCCATCGGTGCCGAAGTCTTGCAGGGCCTCATCAGCGGTGGCGCAAAGGTCGTGGTCACGACCAGCCGCTTCTCGCGCGAGGTGACCGAGTATTACCAGTCCATGTATACTCGATATGGCTCGCGTGGATCTCAGATTGTCGTGGTACCTTTCAACCAGGGCAGCAAGCAGGATGTGGAGGCCCTGGTCGACTACATCTACGACACCAAGAATGGCCTTGGGTGGGACCTTGACTTCATCGTCCCCTTCGCTGCTATCTCGGAGAATGGCCGCCAAATCGACAGTGTCGACTCGAGGTCCGAGCTGGCCCACCGAATCATGCTCACCAACCTGATCCGGCTGTTGGGCTGCGTCAAGGCTCAGAAGGCTGAGAGGGCCTTTGAGACTCGACCAGCTCAGGTTGTGCTCCCGCTTTCCCCCAACCACGGTACCTTTGGCAACGATGGACTGTACTCGGAGTCCAAGCTTGCCCTCGAGACTCTCTTCAACCGGTGGTACTCTGAGAGCTGGGCCAACTACCTCACCGTCTGCGGTGCCGTCATCGGCTGGACCCGTGGCACTGGCCTCATGTCTGGCAACAACATTGTTGCCGAAGGCGTGGAGGCATTCGGCGTGCGTACTTTCTCGCAGCAGGAGATGGCTTTCAACCTGCTGGGTCTGATGTCGCCCACCATTGTCGACCTCTGCCAGGCTGAGCCGGTCTTCGCCGATCTCAACGGTGGCCTTCAGTTCATCCCCAACCTGAATGAGGCGATGACCAAACTGCGCAAGGACATCATGGAGACGAGTGAGATACGCAAGGCCGTTGCCAAGGAGAGCGCCATCGAGAATACCATTGTCAATGGTGCCGAGTCCGAGGCTCTTTACAAGAAGAAGACGATTGACCCCCGTGCCAATATCAAGTTCGATTTCCCGCATCGCCCTGATTGGAAGACTGAGATTGCGCCTCACAACGACACCTTGAAGGGCATGGTTGATCTCGAAAAGGTCATTGTCGTCACTGGCTTCGCCGAGGTTGGCCCTTGGGGTAACTCCCGCACCCGATGGGAGATGGAGGCTTACGGCGAGTTCTCTCTTGAGGGCTGCGTCGAGATGGCATGGATCATGGGCCTCATCAAGAACCACAACGGCCCACTCAAAGGCAAGCCCTACTCTGGCTGGGTTGACGCCAAGTCTGGCGACCCGGTTGACGACAAAGACATCAAGCAGAAGTACGAGAAGTTCATCTTGGAACACTCCGGTATTCGTCTGATCGAGCCGGAGCTGTTTGATGGGTATGACCCCAACCAGAAGCAGCTGCTTCATGAAGTGGTGATCGAAGAGGACCTCGAGCCGTTCGAGTCTTCCAAGGAAACTGCCGAGGAGTTCAAGCGCGAGCATGGCGACAAGGTCGAGATCTTCGAAATCCCTGACAGCGGTGAATACATCATCCGCATGAAGAAGGGCGCCTCTCTCTGGATCCCGAAGGCCCTCCGCTTCGACCGCCTTGTCGCTGGTCAGATCCCGACTGGCTGGGACCCCAAGCGCTACGGTGTCCCAGAGGACATCATCTCGCAGGTCGACCCCGTTACTCTGTTCCTCCTCGTTTCCACTGCCGAGGCTCTCCTGTCTTGCGGCATCACGGACCCATATGAGTTCTATAAATATGTCCACGTCTCGGAGGTCGGTAACTGTGTCGGCTCCGGCATGGGCGGTGCCGCTGCCCTCCGCGGTATGCACAAGGACCGCTTCCTGGACAAGCCTCTTCAGAACGATATCCTCCAGGAGTCCTTCATCAACACTATGGCAGCCTGGGTCAACATGTTGCTCATTTCCTCGTCCGGACCCATTAAGACGCCCGTTGGCGCCTGCGCTACTGCAGTAGAGTCGGTCGATATCGGCTATGAGACTATCATGGAAGGCAAGGCACGCGTCTGCTTCGTGGGTGGCTTTGATGACTTTGGCGAGGAAGGGTCGTACGAGTTCGCCAACATGAAAGCGACAAGCAATACTATTGATGAGTTTGAACACGGCCGAACTCCCAAGGAAATGTCTCGCCCGACAACCACGACCAGAAATGGATTTATGGAGTCTCAGGGATGCGGTATCCAAGTCATCATGACTGCCAAGCTGGCTCTCGATATGGGTGTTCCGATCTACGGTGTCTTGGCTCTCACCACGACGGCTTCTGACAAGATTGGGCGATCCGTCCCTGCGCCTGGCCAAGGTGTTCTCACCACCGCCCGCGAGCACGCTGGCAAATTCCCGTCGCCGCTGCTCGACATCAAGTACCGTCGCCGCCAGATTGAGCGTCGCAAGAAGCAGATCAAGCAGTGGCAGGAGTCCGAGCTTGAATTTGTCCACGACGAGATTGACGCCATGAAGGCTCAAGACGCGTCCTTTGACGAGAAGGACTTTGCCCAAGATCGCATCTCGCACATCGAAAAGGAGGCCGCTAGACAAGAGAAGGAACTTCTCCGAAGCATGGGCAACAACTTCTGGAAGAGTGACACCAGCATCGCGCCGCTGCGTGGCGCCCTCGCTACCTGGGGTCTCACCGTGGATGACCTGGACGTTGCTTCGTTCCACGGCACCTCTACCAAGGCCAACGACAAGAACGAATCATCCGTCATTTGCCAGCAGCTGCGTCATCTTGGACGTTCGAAGGGCAACGCCGTCATGGGTATCTTCCAGAAGTACCTCACCGGCCATCCCAAGGGCGCCGCCGGTGCTTGGATGATGAATGGCTGCCTGCAGGTGCTTAACACTGGCCTGGTTCCTGGCAACCGCAATGCCGACAACGTCGACCCCATCATGGAGCAGTACGACCTCATCGTGTACCCAAGCCGCGCAATCCAGACGGACGGGATCAAGGCTTTCTCCGTCACGTCTTTCGGCTTCGGCCAGAAGGGAGCCCAGGCCATCGGTGTGCACCCCAAGTATCTCTTCGCCACCCTCGACGAGCACACCTACAACGAATACTGCGCCAAGGTCGAGGCCCGGCAGAAGAAGGCGTACCGTTTCTTCCACAATGGCCTCATCAACAATAGCTTGTTCGTCGCCAAGACCAACTCTCCTTACACAGACGAGCAGCTCAGCAGCGTCTTGCTGAACCCAGATGCCCGAGTGTCCGAGGACAAGAAGTCTTCTGAGCTCAAGTACGCTCCCAACTTCATGAAGCAGTCCGAGAAGACTGTTCCTGCCTCCAGGGCCAGCGAGACGCAAAAGGTCATGGAAGCGCTCGCCCACAAGGTGGCCAACAAGAACAGCAAGGTTGGCGTCGACGTCGAGGACATCTCGGCCGTCAACATTGACAACGACACCTTCTTGGAGCGCAACTTCACCGCCGAGGAGATTAGCTACTGCCGCCAGGCCCCAAGCCCGCAGAGCTCCTTCGCAGGCCGGTGGAGCGCCAAGGAGGCGGTTTTCAAGTCCCTGGGTGTTGCCAGCAAGGGAGCTGGCGCGGCCATGAAGGACATTGAAATCCTGCGAGACGACACTGGTGCGCCCGCTGTCTCGGTAAGTCCACCCTCGTAACCCCTGTTGGAGGCGCAGTGCTAACGCTCTGTATAGCTTCACGGCGAAGCTGCAGCAGCTGCTAAGCTAGCTGGTGTGAAGGACATTACCCTGTCAATCTCGCACTCGGATACCCAGGCCATCGCCGTGGCGGTTGCCAACTTCTAAATGCCTGTGGCAGGGAGTCAGATGTATGAGTTGCTGGATGTGAAATATCGGGCCAGACTGGCCTTAATGAATGTCCCATTCGACCTGTTGTGTTTTTTGAAGATTGAGCAGACGCGTTCTGACGGACAAAGGAGCGGCTAGAATGATGCCTCCGGACATGAGGCAGCAGACGAAGGGAGAGTCGGTACTACGAGTAGAGTACGAATAGACAGTAACGCATTCTTAATGTAGGATCATGCTTATCTCGCTTCTTCGGCTCAAGGTACCCTGTGACATAAAAGAGCTGGCGTGCATCTCCATCGATGCAGGAGTGCATGTCTCTTCTGCCTAGATGCTCGCTTCCGCAGCGCCCAAGGGGGGCCCTCGGAATGCGTCACCAGAACGACGACGGGGTAGTGAGATGGGTCGAGTAGGGCCGCGTGAGGATCAGTTCTGCATGTGAAGCTTAGATCCCACGCCCCCTGGCAGGGGTATCAGACATTTCAAAGCAGAATAATACAACAAGGTCACCTGTGACTCCATCCATGCCATCTATGCATGCTCGTGATGCCAACCCGTCCGCCTCACTGACCTCGTCCTCTTCCGCGGCCGCCCCGGCCTCCGCCGCGTCCTCTTCCCCTATCGCCGCCACGGCCGCCGTGCTCGCCTCTTGACTGCCCTCCCCTACCGCCTCTGAAGCTGCCTTGCTGGCCCTTTTGCGCCTCGCTCACTTGGTCGATGATATCCTCTGGGACTCGAAGATATTTGATCTGGGCCACGTTAGCACACCAGCCCTCTCCGGGATTTGGCCGGGGTATCTCGGCGCACGTTGTTGCCCTTGACGTAGGCCTCTTTTAACCGCACAAACTTGTCGCCTTCCTGCACGAATCGTTAGCCACGCCTCGCTGGCTCGATGGTTCACTCTCGCGGTGCGGTGACGCGGGCGCGCGACGTACGGGGCTCGTTTGCACCACCTCCTTGAGCGTGAGGTTCATCCAGGTATCGCACTGGACGAGATGTCCGTTCAGCGTCTCGCCATTCTTCAGCTCAACGAGCATAGGGTGGCCTTGGGCGGCGTTGAGTAGGCTGAGGGGCAACTGTGGTTGAGGAACGTCGAGGTTAGCTTCTGTGGCGCCATTCGGCAAAGGGCAGGCAAGTCGGAGATGGGTACGCAAGAGAGGGGCTTTGGCGTACCATGGTTACCAGTGTTGCGCAAGCTGTCGCGATGATGGAGTCTTGCGCGATTGAGCTGGTTGTTGGGGAACGCTGGAGCTTTGGAGTGGGCTTTCTCGGTGAGGTCAAGGTGAGAGGGTCACGCTGGGTTTCGACGGCCAGCCCCGCCAGATGCATCGCCCCGCTTGTGAAGGTGCGTGCGTCCGCGGAAGATGCTCCGCCAGCAGAGCTGGAAATATTGTTGGATGCCAAAGCTGCCTTACCACGCAGAAGCTTCACAGAAGTTCACACTCGACGGTCCGGAATGGGTGACGATGCGCGGTAGTCAATTGGTCTACGACGGCCTATGGCGCTGCCTGTGCCCGGCGTTCGACGGGGCCGCACTGCAACGCGCCGTTAGGTGCACCAGCTCGACGCTGGGTGGTGCAGCTCGACGACCCGCGAGCCCGATTGACCGGCCTCTCCCCCGTGCGAGATTGATACAGAACCGCCGCTATGGATCCAGTGCAGCCGGTACGAACGGACCGCCCAGGGAGGCAATCGGTGTAGAGGATACATCGACACGACGACCGTCCTCAAGAGAGTCAAGATGGGAGAAGCGCCTCCTTGGGCCGACGCCGCCGTCCGAGGACACCCTTGGCGATGCGCCAATTGACGACATTGTTGCAGCCCTCATGGCCATGCGGGATCCGCACGGATGGAGCTTCCATGGCCAAGATATCGACCGACACGAACGCATAATACAGCTTGTTGGGCACCTGCTACGGACTCGGGGCCAGCCGCCGAATCCCTTTATATACGAGTGCTTGATGGACGCCATGGCCGATCCACAGGGCTCTGCGCAAGGGGTGCGCAAGCTGCTGGACGACATGGCCTCGCAGAACATGAAGCCGACGGCGACCATGTGCCAGAGTGCGCTGGCCGCCCTGGCGAACCACCCAGACTACACTCTACGCCAAGAGATACTGGCAGTCATGCAGGAGTTCTGGTTCACGACAGATACACCCGCGAAGCAGAACGTTGTGCTCGGCCTGCTGCGCGATGAGCAGTATGAGCTGGCGTACGCGAGGTTGACGGAAATGATCGAACAAGACGTGCGCATCGAGCCTTGGGTCTACGACATCTTCATCCTGGTCTTTGGCAAGCTGGGATTCTTGGATGAGATGCTGCTGCTGCTGTATCGCCGGAAGAATGTCAATGGATCGGACGACGGCATGACGGGCCTGCTCTACTACACGTTGGATGTCTGCAGCCAGGCCTTTCACCACCCAGGGACTGTGTTCGCGTGGAACGCCGTGGTGAGAAACTCGCTAATACAGCCGTCGGACGGAATCGTCGAAAACGTGCTGGCGACGGCGGCGAGATATGGAGACGCAGCCCTGGCGACGGAAGCGCTCGAGCGGATCGCTCAGAGGACTAGGGTTCTGGCGTATCACTACGAGGCGGTCGCAGAATCCTTTGCCAGAAGCGGCGACATGGCTGGAGCCTTCCGCATCCTCGGCATCATGAAGCAAAACGGCATCAGGATCGTGCGTGGGAACACACGGGCGATGCACCAAGCGTTGAAGAGCAGTCCGAGGCTCATCAAGGAGGCCGAGGCGGCCCTGAGGAGCCTGGAGCCGGACGGGCAGCTACCCCTGGCCGTTGTCAGCGTAGTCATCGAGGCCATCGCCGAGGCGCACGGCGGCGAGCAAGCGATGGAGCTCTATCGCGACGTCCCGAGCCTCTGCGGCGAGCAGGCCAGCGCGAGCACGGTCCAAACGCTCATCATCCACAGCCGCGACAGCGAGACGAGGCGCTCGCTCGCAAGGGAGTACACGGCCAGGACGGCCCAAGGCGACGACCCCGCGCGCAACCCGCACGTCTACAGCCCGCTCATCTCGGCGTGCGCCTCGGCGGGCGAGATGGACCTGGCCTTTCGATTCGCGGCCCAGGCCCTCGCGCCCGGCAACACGAGGCGAGATCTGGCGTGGGTCAAGCCGCTGGTTGAGTGCGCGGTGGCGTGCGAGGATGGCCGGATCTGGGAGGTGGTGGACAGACTGGACGACGACGACACGGCGACGATGGTGCAGAGGATGCTGCAGCAGACACGGCTGGCGAAGCGGGCGGCGAGCCTGAAGTCGGCGCCTTGACTGCTCGGCGCGATGCTTCACGTCGTGCCTCGCCGAGTCAACCAGTGAGCCGTCGCTGCTGCAGCATCCTCTGCACCGTCGCCTGCCAGTCGGGTTGGAACACCCATTAATTTTCAGCTGCCATAAGAGCTAGAGGGTTACTATTGTTGAGAGACTGTGTTTGGATCTATAGCAAGACGGTTTATGAACCATGACTCGATTGCTCTTCTCTAGTCTCTGTCACCTTTCAACAGCCAACTCCTGTATTTCCTATTAAAATAGATGGCGCAGCATGAGAGAGGGCGGAAGAACATGACCTGACCCATTTGGCGCCACGTAAACGCAACATCGTCGCTACAACGTAATGGCTGTTCTTGGTCGCCCACGCCAGCGCCGTACAACCTTGCATGTCGGTCGCCTCGATGTCTGCTCCATGCTTTAGGAGTACCTCCACAACCCTCTCCCTTCCATACTCAGCGGCGAATGATAGCGCGGTCCGCTTGGATTTCCCATCGCCCGCCTCGATGTCTGCTCCGTACTCTACGAGTACCTCCACAACTCTCTCCATTCCAAACTCAGCGGCGAATGATAGCGCGGTCCGCTTGGATTCCTGATCGACCGCCTCGATATCTGCGCCCCGAGAAAGAAGCAGTCGCACCATAGCGTGATTTCCGCACTGAGCAACCCACGACAGCGACGTCTTTCCGTCTTCCGCAGCGTCGATATTTGCGCCATGGTCAAGAAGCAGCTTCACCACGTGAAAGTGGCGTCTCACGGCCGCCGATCGCAGCAGTGACCGGCCATGCTCGGGCTCACATAGCTTAGGGTCTGCACCATGTTGCCAGAGAAGCTGTACAATGGATCCGTGGCCTCTCGAGCCTGCCCAAAAAAGTGGTGTCTGGCGTGACTTGTCGGCTGCATCAATGTCTGCGCCTTGGTTGAGGAGCAGCTCTGTGACAGCCAGGTGACCTTGCGAAGCGGCGCATGACAATGACGTTCGGCCGTATATTTTGTCGGTTGCATTAACGTCTGCGCCTCGGTCGAGGAGCAGCTCTACGACAGCCAGGTGACCTTTCGAAGCGGCACGTGACAACGACGTTTGGTCGTGGTCGTCGGCTGCCTCGATACGTGCACCATTATCCCTGTGAGCTATATTGAGGTGTGCGCCCAAGTCCGGGAGCAGCTGAGGAGTAACGATGTCACCGGTCTCAGCTGCTATTGACAGCTGCGTCCGACCATTATCGTCCTTTGAGTCGGCATCGAATCCATTCGAAGCAATTTCTTGCGCAGTTGCTTCCGCTTTACTGAGATTCGCGAAGATTAGAGCCAAGTCATAGGTTTCTCCAGTGGTGTCGATCTTTCTCAAAATTGACAATATCTCGAAGGACAGTAATCTCATGTGGTCAGCGACATGTTTAACCATAAAACGGTGCACGTCCATCGGATCTCCCTCTCCCTTCTCCACGAGAGGTCGTGACTTGTGAGGAATTTGCTCGCAAAGGGGACAGACGAGTTCGTCACGTAGGACGACTTTTCGTCTCTTGGGAGATAGAGCGTCAAGCTCCGCTTGCGTAGGTGCTGGCTTTCGCTTTGGGTGGTTCTCGAGGTCCTGCATGTGCTTCCTCCACTGCGACTCATCCTCGAAGGTTTCCAGGAAATCGTGGTCGATGTCGCAATACCAAACGATCGAGTGGACCTTGCGCATCCAGTCTTTCGAATGGGCGAATTCCATATGAGCCTGCCATTCATGACGGTAGAGGAAGAACACCATGTCGTTGGCGCATTTGGGGAATAGGCAGGTATAAGGCTTATAATGCCCAAATATTCGGCATTGGGCAACTATGAAGTCTCCCAGCTGTTGGCACAGTTCTTTGTGGGCCGCTGGAAATGTGCAGCGAACCAAGGACGCAAGTTCCCTGCGAAAGACAAGGTCCTTCTCGGTGGGCGAGGTTGTGAGCACAAGATCGAGCCGTTTTGCGGATGCGTTCCTAATCTCCCGGGATAAGGAATACAACCGATATACCGCAGATTCAACAGCTTTGGAGGCGTCGTCCCATTTCGAAAGAAAGATCTGTCGTGCTTCTGAATCTGGCGTCGTTGGATCACAGAGAATCGACGGGTCTCCTGGCTTGTGGTCAACTATGAGGTGCACCAAGGTTCAAGTAGACGGTGCTTTTTAGTAAAACCAAACTCACTGCGGCGCAAATTTCGCAGAACCATTTCCAACAACTCAACTATCATGGCGGATATGGCTGTTGAGCCCTGTAATTTCGTGTCCAGTGATGATGGCATCAATGGCAGCGCTCCGTTCTTCTCAGCCCAAAACAAGAAGTAGTAGAAAATACCCAAGAAGTCGCAAGAGTCACGTCTTTTGCTATCGGAAGCATCTCCTGGATAAATTCGGCGTTCGAGAATTGACTCATCGTGCTTGTCCACAATCTGCTCGAAGTAAATGAAGCATTGGGAGGCGTTTTTCAATATAGGAGTCTTATTGACCCCTTGCATCTGGGCCATGATGTCGCGGCGCTTGATGGCGGATGGCCAGAGGCAGGCTATGAGGGCGGGCGGGTTTTGAGTGAGGCTTTTGGGAGAGGGGTTTGCTGGAGGGCTTGTCGGAGAGTATATATCGATGAACGCGGAAGTCCAGCTATCGGCACCATCCCTTGGACTGTCCTAAGGTTGCACAGAGGTATGCCTCGTCTTTGAGCATACATCGATCTACGAGCAGCTTTCCCTAAGAGTACAATGGAAGTACTACGCCACTACACGTCGACAAAGCTGTACTACTTCATATAATGGAACAAGCCGCTGTGTATCTGCTCTTGTGCGACAGTCAAGGGGTCATGCGCCGCCCAGCCTCGGAACATGTTTCTGTCTCCTGTTTACCATTCTCCCATCGTTCTTTCGCCCTTCATCGTTCTTTGTTCTAGTCTTGTAGGCGTCCACAACTATCCACGAGCAGACCGGGGCTAGAGTCGTTGTCCGGGCCGCAACAATGCCCAATGCGGCATTGACAGCGCTCCGTGCGAGGTGGTGTTTCCTTGACACCGTTCATCCGCTTTTCTCGTTGCCGGGAGCCTTCCGACCAAAGAGGGTGCTTCCGCAATCGTTGCCGATGTTGATCCTTTGAGGAACGAGCTTGCGAAGCTCGGAAACGTCTTCAAACTGAACGTCATCAAACAGCAGCTAGTCGACATTGATCAGTTGATTGATCAGTTGACCGAAGATGATTCCACCCTCGAGGGGCTTGAATCGGATTTTCAAACGCTGTTGGAAAAGCTGGAGAATTTGATTGATCCCCAAGTTCTTAGTCTCAAGGAACTTGAAGTGAGTTCTAACTCAGGCTACTCTTTTTTTAGTGAGATGCGCTGACACAATCCTCAAGCACGCACTCGAGCCGGAAACTCTCGCCTGCTTTCCCAGGCTCATTGCGTTGTGGGAAACTCCTTCGAAACCGAGAAAGTCTTGTGCCAGACTCTGTCCCAGATGGATCCATCTCAGCAGACGACCCAGACACTTCAGCTTTGACGGATACGAACATTACAACTATATATACGGAACCGAGCTGGAGTACTAGATATTCGCAGACGTCGGCAGCACAGGTAGCCAGCTTCATCCGGTTCCCCCAAGATGTCGCAAAGATCAAATCATCTCGGGGGACGGTCAGCCGCTTTGGGATGGCTATGGACAGGACTTTGGGCCACTCGGCCGGGTCTTGGACAATGGAGACCCAGATACTAGATTACACGCCTCAAGACGCGGAAGCCATTCAACACGCCCATGACTTCGCCTCTACATGCACGTCGCTGTTCGCCCACATGGTGGATGGCACCAAATGCGGGACACCACACCAGGCAAAGCTGCATCTGTCCGGTTTCAAGAAAGACCAGCTGAAGATGAGTATTGGCACATGCCAGGAGACAGACTGGATTCCTGCCGTGTTTCACACGGTGAGTACGCACCATCTGCAGGAGGGATCTTTCAGCCCTCTAACAATATCACAGCTCATTTGAACAACCCTCGTCGAAGCCCTTCCATCTCGACCACATTTGCTCGCCTGCATCGTCACTCCTCGAGGGATCCGAGGTGTTGAATGTTTCCTTCAATGCAGAGGGCATGTGGGCCTCAAATAACGGTTCCGGACCTGACTCACCTACTCTTTTCGGCAGAGAACAGTCGCTGGATCATCTCCTCACTCAGAAAGATGGCCTCACACTGAAATACCGGAAACTTGCAGGGGTTTTGCTGGCTGCTTCCATGTTCCAGCTCAGCGATAGTCCGTGGATCGAACAGCATCTAGGACCAGAAAACATCTTTGTGCCTTCGCCAGACAACAAGCGGCTTCAGCAGTGGTGTCCTCGCGTCCTTTGCCCTCTCATGCCTAAGAAGAATACGAGGTTCCCGAGTAACAACATTGCTGCGTTTGGAGTTCTCATCCTGGAACTGGAGGCTAACCGCAAGGCTGAGTGGATTGCAAGTGACAAAGATTGGATTTGGGGAGAAAATCCACACC
Source organism: Tolypocladium tundrense (assembly GCA_024340025.1). Classification (NCBI taxonomy): domain Eukaryota; kingdom Fungi; phylum Ascomycota; class Sordariomycetes; order Hypocreales; family Ophiocordycipitaceae; genus Tolypocladium; species Tolypocladium tundrense. Next base: position 18,704 of record JALHBX010000723.1, on the reverse strand, counting down.
ATCCACGCCTAGCTCGGATCTTCAAGGCGTGGGAAGACCTGGTCGGAGAAGACTACCGTAGGGTGGCAAAAGCATGTCTTGAATTTGACAGCCTTATCGAGATCCTCGATCCTCCGGACATCGTTCCGGAGAGAAAGGATCTCGCTGTCATCTACAATTGCGTTCTCGAGCCATTGTTTCATCATTTCATGAAGAGTTTCGAAACTCTCGCTCCTCTCTTCAAGGGCATGTTTAGTCTCGGTCGCAGTCTACCCTAGCCGAACTCATGCAGACCCTCGGACTGGGTCGGTATCTGGGCCGGCTTGGTGTGACTTCATCAGTCACGATCATCTACCTACTTATCGAAGAAAAGTCCACAACAAGAGGCCAGGCACGTTGCATGCCCTGTGTAGACCAAGCCCAGCTACAGCTCCCACACAAACCCCAAAGATCTGTCCCAGAGAATCTTTGGATGCATGTTGAATGATTTGCTCGAGCGGGAAAAGAATTGATGGATGCTCACCGGTCGTGGCAGTGGACAAGCAGGGAACCCCGCACGTGTTTAATCGTAGTCGTGGAAAGCTCCAAGGTGTCGGACCTGCCAATGCACCAGATGCCGTCGCGGGGTCAGGTGACGAGGCGGATCCTCTCTCTCTCTCTCTATCTCTCCTGAATTGGAAGAAGACAGAGACTGCCGAAGCAATTCCCTTGCCAGTGCGCCTGCGACGGTGCCAGCGGCAGGGCTCGACCACCCCGTCCTCCTCGACGTGCGTCCTGCTCCCGCAGCACACCATGGGCGGACCCCATCTCGTCCGACTCATCGAGTTCGACGACGGCGAACGCTGGGAGGTGCGCCACTGCGCATACAGCTGCACGACGGCGGTCTGGGACGAGCGAGATGAGTACGTGCGGCTCGTGGGCTACGGCCTAATTACAAAGCAGCCACGGCCAGCAGAACCACAGGGCAACAGATACGGGCAAAGAATTTTTTCGCAATCCTCCGCGTGTACGAAGTACCAGGGCTGTATTCGTCCATGACGCAACAGCCGCACGCAATGTCACGAGCCGGCAAATGCCGTCCAGTCAGCCGCTGGTTGGTAATCTCAGCCCTGGAGTTGCTCCGACCCTGCATGGCAACGTGCTAAAATCGCAGGATTGGCAGGCCTAGCCGCAACGGGGTTCTGGCCGGTCCTGCTGTGTAAGTGGCCCCGGCTCTCTAAGTCCGTGGTGCGCCGGATCTTAGATCCGTTTCGCCCGGGCGACAGCCGCACCGACTAACGGGAAGGGAGAGGGGAGTGCTCTCTAATCACCGGGCGCCATGCCGCCGGGTGAGGTTGGCGGCAGCGCGTGTTGGAGGCGTGAACTGCGAGCGCCGTGGGGCGGATTAGCGAGCAGGTTGTGGATGCTGGCCGTGGATGTCCGTGGAGCATTGGTATAAGAGAAGCCCGTGGGACATGATCGGATTCAGCTCCATCTACGCGCTTCTCTTGTCCGTATCGTGGGAAGCCTTCCTGGTATATAACAAGACCTCGCCCTCGCCTCTGTCCCGACAACTGAGCAACCACCGCACGACACAGACAACCTCACAGCCCACGTCGACAACTCCACGGACGGAAACAACAGAAACTCTACCGCAATGGCGGACCTCATCCGCGACGCCCCCCTCGGGCAGCTCATCCGCTGGGCGACCAAGAACAGGCATCTCCAGTACCCCGAGGAAAAGGCCGACTTCAAGCTGCCCCAGCCGTGGCAGGACATGCTCGACTCGCCCGGCGCCGTCGACGAGCCCCGGTCCTCGTCTTCCTCCACGGCCGACGACGAGATACGACGGACCCCGACGGCCGGAGATGTGCAGGCCCGGCTCGAGGCCGACGAGCTGCACAACCTCGAAAAGAGACAGTCCATCCCCATCGTGCCTCAGCAGACCAAGGACGGCGCCATCCTCGTCGACTGGTACTACAGCGACGACGCCGAGGACCCGCACAACTGGAGCAACGGGAAGCGCTTGCTCATCGCCGCCGTCATCTGCCTCTACACGTTCGTCGTGTACACGTCGTCAGCCATCTACACGTCCTCCATCGAGGGCATCCGCCGGCAGTGGGGCGTCAGCGAGATCGAGGCCTCGCTGGGCCTGTCCCTCTACGTGCTCGGCTACGGCATCGGCCCGCTCGTCTTCTCGCCCCTGAGCGAGATCCCGCGCATCGGCCGCAGCCCCGTCTACGCCGGCACCATGTTCCTCTTCGTCGTCATCTCCATCCCCACGGCCTTTGCGCCCAACTTCGCCGGCCTGATGGTGCTGCGCTTCCTGCAGGGCTTCTTCGGCTCGCCGTGCCTGGCTTCGGGCGGCGCCTCGCTGGGCGACATGTACAGCCTGATGGCGCTGCCGTACGCCATGGTGGCCTGGGTATCCGCCGCCTACTGCGGACGTGAGTCTTGTCCCCCTATTCGTGGTCCGAGGCTCGATGCTGACCCCGATATGCAGCCGCCCTGGGCCCCCTCCTCAGCGGCTTCGCCGTCCCCGTCAAGGGCTGGCGCTGGGCGCTCTACGAGTCCGTCTGGGCCTCGGCCCCCATCTTCCTCGCCATGCTCGTCTCCCTGCCCGAGACGAGCACCCCCACGATCCTCCTCCGCCGCGCCCGCCGCCTCCGCGAGCTCACCGGCAGCGACCGCTTCATGTCCCAGAGCGAGATCGACCAGCGCCACATGAAGGTCTCGTCCATCGCGCTCGACGCCCTCATTAAGCCCATGGAGATCACCATCAAGGACCCGGCGGTGCTGTTTGTGCAGATCTACACGGCCATCATCTACGGCATCTACTATTCGTGTAAGTGAATACATCCACTTGTTCTCCGTGGACACAAGGAAGCGCAGGCTGACCCCTCGGCCCCTACAGTCTTTGAGGTCTTCCCCCTGGTCTACCCCGTCGACTACCACATGAGCCTCGGCCAGGTCGGTCTCGTCTTCCTCTGCATCCTCGTCTCCTGCATCATCGGCATCGCCGTCTACTGCAGCTACCTCTACTTCTACGTCGACCCGCGCGTCGCCAAGTTCGGCTTCCCCGTTCAGGAGAGCCGCCTGCTGCCCGCCCTGCCCGCCGCCTTTGGCCCGACCATCGGCCTCTTCCTGTTCGCCTGGACCGCCCGCGCCTCCATCCACTGGATCGTGCCCACCATCGGCATCACCATCTACGGCGCCACCTGCTTCGTCGTCATGCAGTGCATCTTCATCTACGTGCCCCTCAGCTACCCCCAGTACGCCGCCAGCCTCTTCGCCGCAAACGACTTCTTCCGCAGCGTCCTCGCCTGCGTCAGCGTCCTCTTCGCCCACCCGCTCTTCGAAAACCTCGGTGTCGCCGGCGGCACCAGCTTGCTCGGCGGCCTCAGCGTCATCGGCATCGTCGGCATCTGGCTGCTCTACTACTACGGCGCCACGCTCCGCGCCCGCAGCAAGTTTGCCGTCTCGGGCTAGTGCATGATCACGGGACTATCCTAGCATCTCTCACGGTGGACAAGGTTTTATGTTATCGGGTATACCATGGCATGTTGAAGGCGTTGAAAGGCTCTGCTGGTGCACGATGCACGGTTAGACGTTGGCAGGAGGCCGCATTCTGGAATTTCAGAGCTTGGGAGCGCGTAATAGAGAAATAGACTGTCTTTGCTATTTACTTGGTCTCGTCACGAAAGCAAGTTGAGGGTCTTTCCCCATGCGAAAGACCTCGGTGATATCTCGCTGCAAAGCCAAACTCATCCCGACCCGATCAGCTGTGCCTCGCAAAGCCCGGTCGGCCGCCGTCCAGACGCCATCGACTCCGTAATCTCGCCGCCTCGGAGGGTCTACGAGGTACACGACTCATCTACTAGACATGAAGAGAAGCCACACCGAGATCGAGGACCAAACACCGCCACAGAGGCGAGCCGTCACGACACCCCTCCCCAGGACTGGTCGTGTAGATTCCAGCTGTAGCCTGGCCCCTGGTCCCCGGGCGCGTAGGGGAGGTTGCCCCCGGCGTTGTTGAAGCCGTACCAGCCCTGCGACGGGTGTGGCCGGGCTCCCTGCGCCTGCTGCTGCTGCGGCTGCTGCTGATGCGGTTGCTGCGGCTGGCCCATAGAGTTGTGGCCAGGCCGCGCGGCGCCCGCGGCGTTGTAAGGCGACTGGGTTCGGGTCGGCGCCGTGCGCGCGGAAGACAGCAGGTTCGGGTTCGTGGTGTTGGAAGGGTACGCAGGCGCCATCGTCGTCATTCCCTGGTTCCCCAGGGACGTCGTTGAAGTCGCGGTACGGTCATAGTCGTACGATGAATACGGCGACACGTTCAGGCTACCCCTTTCGTACGAGTATGGCTCGTAGCTGATTTTAGTCGCCGACGTGTTCGGGACGGCATCGTTGTACCGCCCGTAGCCGTTGTATGTCGGCGCGTCGCTCATGCCCGCCGAGGGGGCACGGTGGTGGCCGGCGCTGTCCATAGACTGTGCCGGCTGGGCTCCTCGGGACGTAGTTGCCTGGCCTCGTTGTCCCTGTCGAGATTGCGTGCGGAACTTGTCGGCAGGCTGGGATGGCGCCGGATGAACAGAGGCCTCCATCGCCATGGGCAGACTCCCGGCTTGCCCCTGCTGCCCCAGCGCAGCTTGGGACAGGGCAACAGCCTCCTGTATCTGAGGCGAATCGATCGGTAATCTGTGCTGTGATCCCCAGGAGCCATGGCTTCCAGCTCCGCGCTGTTGCATCGAGGGAGAAGCTGTCGACTTCGGTGCGGCTTGTGTGCTGGTGTCGATGTCATCGGGCCAATCAGAAGCAGTGGCATGAGAAGCCTGTGAGCCATCAGGCAGTTGGCTCCGCCGAGAGGCCCTTACCCGCTGTGTGCTCTGTTCGGGAGAGGCTAACAGGTGGACAGGGGGGTCGTCGTTGCTCTGATGCAGGGCCGCAGGTTTCGTCGTCGGCGCCGCGTGAGACGCGTAATGCCCTGTCCCTTGTGGCATCATCAGACCGGAGCCTGCCGTGTGCATTTGCTGCGGAACTGGTTCTTCAGGCTGAGGCAGAGCCAGGCCCGATGCCGACTGAAAGTACGGGCCCTGGCCTTGCAGGTCAGCATTTGGCGTGAGCGTATCAGCAACAGGGACTTGCGGGTAGGATGAATAGTCCGCGTCGTCGTTGTGGTCCTCTGCCTCCTCTGGCTGCTGCTCAGCCCGAGGCTGTTCCTCTTGAGCGTCTCCTTCAGGTCGCCCTTCGTCGTCGTCGTAGTCGGCGGAAACCATTGCCTCCGACTTCTTTTTCTTTCTATATCTCGGCTGTTGCGGTGCGTACTCGCACCCCAGGCCAGCGACTTGGCATTCGGAACAAGCTGGCCTCTGACGAGGGCACTGCGCATCTATTAGCAGAGGCACTCTCAGAGTCGGCGCGCACACGTTTGCATACCTTGACCTTGCGCTCTTTGCACTGGAAACACGCGTTGCGTGACTTTCCCGGCTTTCTAGATGTTGATCCTGCATCGCCAGAGACTTGTGGCTGGGGCATCAGCTCCTTAGCTGTCGTTGGTCCGGAGGCTATGGCTTGGGGAGCTTGCGCCGGTGTCGTCGCGGCTCCTGGCGGTACCGATGTTGAGCTTTGCCTATTGCTCGGGTGGATAATGCGGAGCCGTTCCGCGCCATATTTGGCAAGCATGCTGAGGGACTCGTTTTGGAGTTCGGGGGACTGGTTGGCGAAGATACTGAACTGATCGGTTGACAACGAGTCTGGCTCAACGCCTGCTTCGCTCAACAACTTGGTGGCCCAGTCTCGGCGGCGGGCTGCTTCCTCGGGGGGGACATTGACCGGGAACGATCCCATAGCTGACGTCTGGGCGGGCCCCTGTCCGGTTTGGGCTGAACTGGCGACAGAGACGGCGTTTGCGAAGTCGTGCGTTCCCTGTCCATTCTGTGCGAGCTCCGTCAACGGTTCCGGGCCATGCTCTGCCACGATGGCCTCTGCCTGGGCTCCCCCATCATTCTTCTTCCTCCTCTTCCTGGGGTTGCCGTTCTGATTTTGCGCCTTGGTCGAGTCCTGCTTCTTCTTTCCGCAGCCTTGTCTCCCCGGAGTCTTCCGTTCGGGGCCGTCGAGGACCTGCCGCGGAGGCGGTTTGAAGAGCTCGGCCACTTCAGCAACGGTCCGGTGCAGAGGCGTGTGGTCGTACTTGACCGAGATGGATCGGCTGCCTCGAGTGAAGAAGATCTTGATGCATCCCCGACAGTCAAACGCCGGCCGGCCTGTGCATCCATGTCAGCTGTGATTCGTCGGACGAGGGCATCACCCCGGCGGTCACTCACTCATCAGTTTCGGGTCCGGTTCCTTGTTGGTGAATTCGCCGATGACGAGCTTCGACCTGCCCTTGTTCTGGCGGTCCCATTGCTGGGACGAGTCCTTGCACAAATAGGTGAGGTTCCAGCCCTGTGGGCCGCGGGACATTTCGCGCATGACCCAAGCGCCGCCATCTGTCGCGCCCACGGCCGAGATGATGTGTTCGGCGATGGCTCTCTGAAGCACCGGGTCGTCTTGCGGCTGGTCCGCCAGAGCATCCGCCGCTTGCGTCACGCGAAGCGTCGGTCCCCCGGGGTTGTCCGCCGTCACGCTGGTCGACCAGGTGCCTCCCAGCGACGGATCAACGTTGGTCAGACCCTCCAGGGCATCGTTCTCTGCTTGCGAGAGGCTGAGGGTGAGCTGCGCGGTCGCGCCGATATCGAGCGTCGTCGCGACATGCTCGGCGCGGGTCGGGGTCACCTTCTCGTCCAGCGTCGCCCGGAGGCGGAGTTGCAAGTCGTCGATGGAGTCGCAAGCCGACGTCCTGGACTGCGCAGCATCGTCGGCTCCCGAGGTGAAGACGGCGAGGAAGTCGGCCATCTCAGGCCCCGGCGGCTGCGCACGCGTGCATTTGACGATCCGCAGCAGCCTGTGCAGGTACCGCGCCGAGCCCGGCTCTTGTCGGGGCGACGCGCCGGCGGGTTCGCTGGTGGACGGTGCTCTCGAGGCTGAAGGTGACGGTGATGATGGCGTCGCTGGCGGGAGCACCGCGAACGGAGACGGAGGGCGTCGGCGGGTCCCTGCCGCAGTGGAGGGGAGGGTGCCACGGGGAGGCGCTGGGGGTGGTGTGCGGGGAGTGAGGTACAGCGACGCCGGCCGCTGTAGCTGTGCACGCGAAGGCGGCGTGCTCGTATCATGGGCAGCCTCCTTGCGTCTTGAAGTCGACTCTGCCATCCTATCGCCAGCCTTGGCAATAATCGAACATGTTCAACGGACAATTGTTTTCAGGCCATGCACAAGGTGTGCGGGAACATCCCCCCGTCCTGGTAGAAGGTCAGGAATCGACGGCCGCCTGTCTACGGGTTACAGCTGTCCGGCTTCACCCATCTCCATGGCAGGTAATAGCAGGTGGCCGCCAGATGTCACCTCGACAGAAGCCAGTATGGGAGGTTCGACAGGTTCAAAGGTCCTTTCCAGTGTTGAAACCTCACCGGAAGACTAGCTAAAACGCCATGTATTCGTACATCCATATCTCGGACACCAGACGCCTCATTGCTAGGGGTTCTCCTCCACCCATCGTTCTATCCTCTCAACCAGGTCCATCTTTTTTCCGCTGGTGCTCAGTCCCCTGGCTGTCGACACGTCCTTCAACTGCGCAACCGTCATCTTGGCGATGCCGCCGCTCTCGACCGCCAGCTTGAGCTGTGCCAGTGACATTGATGACCCACTGGGCTTCTCCGAAGTGGCCCTCCTTTGCTTTGCGGGGCGATCCAAGGCATCGTCATCTGCTTCGCGCTTGAGCGCATTTGAGCTCGACACTTGTCCCGAGTCCTCCTCCAACTTCTCCGTCCACTCCTCCAGGTACCCGCCCGCTCGCTTGCTGATGGCTTTATACTTGGGCTCCGTCGCATCCTCTGCCTTTTCTGGCACTTCTTCTTCGAGGGCCAGAGCCTTGAGGATCTGGTAGTGCCACTGAAGTGCTGGATTCGGGTATTTGGTTGGGTTGTACCTGGCCTTGGGCAGTTGGAGTTGCTGGACAATGGTCCTCATATGGGTCTTGAGCTCGTCGGAGCTCTGGCTAACCTCTGCCGGCGGCTTGATCTCCCTCATGTCATCCGCAAATGGGAGTGGGTATATCCAGAGCCCAGACGGCAGGTATGGTGTCCCAGAGTCATCTTCCGATCGTTCCCTGGACGGTATGATGGCCGCTAGCATCGGTTGCGCATTTGCTCGCACCACGCACCAAGCAATTGCGACCTTGTCATCCTTGAGGAGTTTCTGCCAAAGGGCGGCGAAGACACGGGTCGAGCCGATATAGTCTTCCTCGCTGGGAAAGATGAATGACGACTTCTTCACGCTTGCCCAGATTGGAAGCATGCTGCGAGGCTTGAAGCCTATGATGCGGATGACCGGCGGGCCGAAATCCCGTAGAGACTTTTGCTCCTCAGGGGTAAAGTAGACGTACTCGCCGCCAAACTTGTAGGCCTTCCTGATCTCCTGCTTCTCAACCGTCCTCGTGGTGTCCTCGTCAATCCTCGTTGTCTCGCCCGACGCCAGCTGAGGCTTCTCTCCGTCGAGCCAGATGTAGCACGTCCTGGCCGGAGCTTGCCGATGCAAAACGTTGTATCCCTTGACGGATATCCGAAGACCCGGGGCAATTTCGAAGGGGACGTTGGAGAACAGCGCCCGCTTCGGCGTCTGTTTGGAGTTGATATTGGAGATGAGGGAGTTGAGCAAGGTAAGTCCATCCCCCGACTTGGAGATTGGGACGGCAGACAAGTTGGCTTCGGCCAAGGGGTCTCGGTAGACAATGTCCTACGCTCGTCAGCGGCCATCAGACGGGATGAGGAGCACGGTACGTACGTCGTAGAACTTGGATAGTTCAAACTTGGAGTCACCTCGGGTGACTGGAAAGAGGTCGATGGTAACTCCCAGGTCATACAAGTCCTTGGCGCGCACTGCTGCGGCGGATGCGGCAGCTTTATTCGATGAGTGCGGGTCGTCGTTGTCAGTAATGATGAACAAACGCCGGCTGCCAAAGTTGGCCGCCTTGGTCGTGAATATCTGGTTCGCACAGAAAAGTACGTTGGACATGGAAGTTGCCTCGCCGGATGGCTTCAGCACTCCGTCTTCGTCTTCGCCATCCTCGACGAGAGACTTCAATGCCCTCACATCTTCAGCGCCAGGAACGTCCGGGTCCGTGAAGAGGTAGCAGTTGGGATATCCCAAACCGCCGCGGCCATTTGCGTCGGTCTGGAACTTGGTCTTCTCTGTACCAAACAGTAGTATGCCCATCATGTCCTTGGGGTTGGAGATGATGCGCTGCTCCATCAAGTGGTAGGCGCATTTCAAGGCTGCCTCCAGTGGGCTGTCTAGATCTGCCTTCTTGGAATCCGGAGGCGGCGGCGCCGTCAACATCGATTCGCTGACCTCAATAGCCAGGATGACGGCATCTTTCTGTGCCTTGAAGCTCTACGTCCATCGTCAGCTCAGCTCAGGGGCAGCGCAGCGTGCTTCTCACAGTCTCATCAATCTCATTGTCCCCCTCATCATCTTCCTCTCGCTTCCAGTCTTGATTTTTGTCTGCCATGGCTGAGAGGGAAAGGGCGTTGTTCGCAGGTCTGGGTTCGTTCACGTTGCGACTGGGCGAGCGGCGTTGATGAACCATGTGGATATGCGCTGGGGCAGCTCTAGGCAAACGCGACACTGTGGCAGGGGTCGCGCGGAGTGCGCGACATCACGTGGACTGACATAGAGTATTACGAGTTATTTTATTGGTCAGGTTCTGGCGAGTTAAACTGTACTTGAGACACGCGCAGACTTCCGTGAACTGTCCGGGCGCTAGTCAAGCCATGGCGGTACCCTGCTAACAGTTTCGCCCGCCCGACAGATACATTGCATCATGAAGTCACGGCCAAGCTGGCAACCGTAAGCTCGGAGTTTCGGCGACTGTCACAGGGCGTGAATTTCCCACCTCCAGCCCGCCACACCACACTGCAGAACGCAAGATTTGACGCCTCGGATTCACCATGACGTTGCGAACGTCGACGCAGCGGCTCTCTCGAGACTTCTTGAGGAGCGCATCCTCCCGTCTCAGCTTGCCTCGCCTCGAAAGCCAGAGCAGGCACTTTGCGATACCCGCGCCGCCGGTGACGCAAGATGCGACGGGATCCAAGGGGCCGACGGCAATGGTCTTCCTCAACATGGGAGGACCATCGACGACGGACGAGGTCGGCGATTTCCTGAGCCGCCTCTTTGTAAGCTCCCCGCCGCTGTCCCACGGCGCTGTTGCTGTTGCTGTTGCTGATCTGTTGACGCAGGCCGACGGCGACCTGATTCCTCTGGGCAGACTCCAATCCTACATCGGCCCCTTGATCTCGTCCAGACGGACACCGAAGATCCAGAAGCAGTATGCTGCCATCGGCGGCGGGTCCCCCATTCGGAAGTGGTCCGAGTACCAGAATGCCGAGATGTGCAAGATTCTGGACAAGATCTCGCCCGAGACGGCACCGCATAAGCCATACGTCGCGTTCCGGTACGCCGACCCGTTGACAGAAGAGATGTACCACAAGCTGTTGCAGGACGGCTTCGGCAATGGGAAAGGCGGCAGGGCGGTTGCCTTCACACAATACCCCCAGTACTCGTGCTCCACGACTGGGAGCAGCTTGAACGAGCTGTGGAAATGGCGGCACAGACTGGAGGGCAGAGCGGCCGAGGATACCGGAGCCGGTACCATTGCCTGGAGCGTGATCGACAGATGGCCAGCGCACCATGGCCTGGTCGAGGCCTTTGCCCAGAACATTGAGGCTAAGCTGGCGGAATACCCGGAAGAGCGTCGCAAGGACGTCGTGCTGTTGTTTTCTGCTCACAGCTTGCCCATGTCCGTTGTCAACAGAGGTATGATGTGGTATTCCGAATGCTTCGGTTCCGTCCGGCTAACGGGTCTGCAGGAGATCCATACCCCGGCGAGGTCGCTGCCACAGTCTACGCCGTGATGCAGCGTTTGAAGTTTTCGAACCCCTACCGCCTCTGCTGGCAGTCTCAGGTCGGGCCGTCCGCGTGGCTCGGCCCTCAGACGGCCAGCTCCGTTGAGGAGTACATCGCCAAGGGCCAGAAGGACCTTGTCCTCATCCCAATCGCCTTTACCTCTGACCACATCGAGACCCTGTACGAGCTGGATGAGGAGGTCATCGGCGAAAGTGGCCATGCCGACACTGTCAAGCGGGCAGAGAGTCTCAACGGCAGCCCCGTCTTCATCGAGGCCTTGGCGGACATTGCCAAGACGCATCTCAAGAACGGACAAGCTTGTTCGGCGCAGATGGGGCTTCGTTGCCCTGGTTGCAAGAGCGAGAGGTGTTCCGAGTCCAAGAAGTTCTTTGCCGGCCAGCAAGCGAACGTGTTTCCAGTGGGGAGCAAGGCTTTGGCCTAGTCCAATGCTGTCACCCATGTGGCTCGATGTATCTCACTTCTGTACACTATACTACCGATGGGCAAGGCACGGAGTTTTTTAGAGCTGGTCCCAGTGGCAGTCTGTCAGGACGCCATTTGACGACGACGTGGCGTTGGGTGTTTGCATAACTCTCTGACAACAGAATTGCTCAACTTGACCTCGTATAGTCGAACTCGGTGTTTGCAATCCTTTGATGGTTCTTGCTGTGACGACTTGAAGTTGGCGACAATCTATGCAGCTACCCTGGAGTTCATCATTGGTCACTCGGCTGGCACGCAAACTAGTTGCGCAAACTTGCTCTCACTGTTAGAGTCTTGTCTACGAAGAAATAATCGGACTCCCATGCTCCGTAAGCTTATGTGTCAGTAGGCGGTGATGGAATGGCATGTTTGTTTGAGGGGTCAAGTGACTCAAGTCCACCGACGAAAGACGGCTCCATCACCAGCATCCAAGACGGTTGGCTACCTACCTTATGTAATCCGGCATCGACACGGGCAACTACTTGCGTGCAAGCAGGCCAAAGCAACACGAGTAGATGCAGCAACGGGTGTCGCACTGCAGTGCTGGCGTGCGAGCCTGCATGCGGTTTCCTCGATCCAGCCAACCGCGCCCAGGCGGCGGCCGGTCCTTCCCGGTGGCTGTCACGGCATCAGGCCACGAGACTGCTCGAAATCAATCGCAGGCGGCAGCGACAAGTTCTTGGGTGAGGTGCGGGGCGCTCGTACTGCGTTGCGTGCCGTCAACCTTTCCCGAGCTAGCAATAGGCTCGAGACGGCGCCATCAGTGGAAAGGCCAGAGAAGAGGGCCCGGTGCACAGGCTCCAGGATGGTCGAAGCGCCACCTCGTGTCTCACGGATCGTGGCCAGGGTCGATGGCGGCCAGAACCCGTCCGTTGTCTGTTCTGCTTCCTGCCGGAAGGCCCCGATTTTGCAGAACGGACGAATTCTCCGCACTGATGGGATGGAGCGCAGGGGCCTCGTTGCTCGCCAAAAGGGGCAAGGCAGATTCGGGACGAACAGATGCCGATGTTTCTCTGGGCGGGTGCGGCTTCTGAGATTGCCAGAGCAAGTGAGACTCGTCGACAAGCAAAGAGGCGGTCTTAGCTGTTCTCGTCCTCGTACGTGGACCGAAACGGGATATCCGATGCAGCGTCGTACAGAGAGCAGTGTCGGTCAGACGTTGATACCAAGGTACCGTACAAAATCCAGAATCCAGGGCATCTCCTGGGCCTTCTAGATTCACGTTCCATTCCACGGCGCCGAGTCTCGATTCAGTCGCTCAGTGCCGTGCCGAGGAGCATCCGTCCACATGTTGAGCACGCCTCTCAGTGAGCTCTGGTGGCTTGCCCTTCCCAGCCCCTGAGAGCTTCATCTCCCAGCACCTCGTCCCCCCACCAGGGAGCGCCCCCAGGGTCTCGGATTGGAACCTCACGGGGCCAGCGGCCAATCAGCGGCGCCCAACAGGCAGCCCTGCCGTTAATTCTCCAGAGTATCGGCCGCCCCCTGTGGTGCTAGCCCCGACGCGGCCTAGCGTAGCACAAACCCCTTTTGCTGCAGGACCGGCCAGGCGAGTGCCACCACAGGGCCCCAGCACTGGCCTCAGCGACCTCTGCGGGCAGTGGTGGTGGACTCGACGCTGGCGGTGGTGCCTGCTCGCTGGTGCAGTGGGTGGTGCTTGCTGGTGCTTGCTGGTGCTTGCGCTGGGCTGGGGGGCTGCTGCCACTGGTTGGCTCGAGTCCAATGCGGCCAGCACATCAGAAATTCCTCCTCTCCCAAGACCGGTCCCTCCTCTCACGCTCCCACGCAGGCCCCCCCCCAAATTTCCCCTTCCTCGACCTCGATCCCGACTTCACTTCAACTTCGTCTTCGCATCCATCATTGCTACTTCCTCTCGTCGACATCACAGCGCGCCGCTCCAGGCCTCCTTGTCGGCATTTCGTGGCCACTAGTCCAGCTCGTGAGCCCTTCTTTTCGATCCCTTTGACACGCGTCCTTGTCCTTTGTCGGGTTCTCCTGGGTTCACCCTTTGGTACGTTTTGGCTTGCTCCCGTCCCCATCTCGCCCGCCGCGCCGCCCTGCCTCGTTTGCCTCGTCGGCTTCAGCGTCAGACCTTCCCTTGCTGCCTGCTTCGGATGCTGGTCGGCGCCGGCGGCCCAGCTCTTCCTCCCGCAGCCAGAGCCCGCGCCCGCGCCCGCGCCATCGCAGCCCTCCTCCCTGAACGACGTCGTAGCTGACCGCCCGACCAGATCCCGCCCTTTCCAACCCCATTCATTAAGGACCGGTCGAACGCTCTTTATACATCGATATGGGTAAGACGCCTCTTTCTTTTACTTTGTGCGATGCGTGCATTCCATGCGCAGGCAGAGGCAAGAGGAATCCCCGAGACGGCCACGAGGACGACCCGCTCTGGCATGGCGAACCCAACCCGACGTCTCCCATCGATGACACTCCATCGCTTTCTTCGACGTTGCCACATCACTGCTCGACATCACGCCGACGCTTGTTGCTCGCCATCTACCCTTTCTTGGATTGCCCCCTTTTTGGACTCGAAAGCATTGCTCTCGCCGAGAAACTCTACTCCTTCCCTCCAGCATCGGCCAATAATCTACCAAGACGTTGGACTTGGTAGTCAAGTCGCGAACCCAGATCATCATCCAGCCGGACGACGTACCCATGGCCCCGGTTACGAACGCCCCTGAGCCCATGGCGAGTCATCCACAACCTTCCAAGAGGACCAGCAGCTTGCCTACCGGACAGGAGAACGCCAGCCAGCCGTCCCTCGCTCCCTCCACTTCCCCTTCGGCCCCAAGCATAATGCGGCACTATCGCAGCATGCTGGATGTCGACGAGCCTCCCAAACTTGGACCCTGGAACCCAATGTCTTTTAACGAGCTTTACGTCGGATCCGGGGCGGACACCGTCAAATCCGACTCGGACAATTCGACAAAGGACCATGCCAATGGTGCTAGTCAGACCCAAGTCACGGATTTGACCTGTCAGCGACCTCCTCCTTGCCTGTGCCTTGCCGAACTCTGCATATCTATGTTATCTCTTTCACGTGCTGTTTGATTGTGGCTGACCATCATGTCAATAGCATCGAACGGAGCTGACTCCCCCCCGGCGGCGGCTTCTGCCTCGCCTTCTTCCGGCAAGCCTGATTCGGAGGCGTCTGCTCGAGGGATTTCTCCTTCTGACCCTGCTCCCTTAGTCCAATCTCAGGCTGCCCCGACCCCGGACAACAGGAACATTGTCCGAAGGAAGCTGACCGGTTACGTTGGCTTCGCCAACCTCCCTAACCAATGGCACCGCAAGAGTGTCCGCAAGGGCTTCAACTTCAACGTCATGGTTGTTGGTAAGTGCCCGCCACTCACGTCGTGGCCGCCAGGTGCTAATTGGCCCTGATTTGTAGGCGAGTCTGGCCTCGGAAAGTCGACTCTCGTCAACACCCTGTTCAACACCTCCCTGTACCCCCCCAAGGAGCGCAAGGGCCCGAGCCTCGACATCATTCCCAAGACTGTCACCATCCAGTCCATCAGCGCCGACATCGAGGAGGCTGGCGTCCGCCTCCGCCTGACTGTTGTGGATACGCCCGGCTTCGGCGACTTCGTCAACAACGATGAGTCGTGGCGTCCTATTGTGGACAACATCGAGCAGCGCTTCGACGCGTACCTGGACGCTGAGAACAAGGTCAACCGCATGAACATTGTTGACAACAGAATTCATGCCTGCGTCTTCTTCATCCAGCCCACTGGCCACTCTCTGAAGCCTCTGGACATCGAGGTCATGCGACGACTTCACACCAAGGTCAACCTTATTCCTGTCATTGCTAAGTCCGATACTCTTACGGACGAAGAAATCACAAACTTCAAGGCCAGAGTAAGCCAAAGCGCCGCCCACCGAGCCCCGATGTGACGCTAATGCTGCGACAGATTTTGTCAGATATCAAGTATCACGGCATTCAGATCTTCGAGGGCCCTCGATATGAGCTCGACGACGAAGAGACCATTGCCGAGAACAATGAGATCATGTCCAAGGTTCCCTTTGCGGTCGTTGGCGCCACCAACGAGATCAAGACTGCCGATGGCCGCCAGGTCCGCGGACGCGAGTACCCGTGGGGCATCATCGAGGTCGACAACGAGGAGCACTGCGACTTCGTGAAGCTCCGCCAGATGCTGATCCGAACCCACATGGAGGAGCTCAAGGAGCACACCAACAACCTGCTGTACGAGAACTACCGTACCGACAAGCTGATCGCCATGGGCGTGTCTCAAGACCCCAGTGTCTTCAAGGAGGTCAACCCCGCGGTCAAGCAGGAGGAGGAGCGCGCCCTGCACGAGCAGAAGCTTGCCAAGATGGAGGCGGAGATGAAGATGGTCTTCCAACAAAAGGTGGCAGAGAAGGAGAGCAAGCTCAAGCAGTCCGAAGAGGAGCTGTACGCCCGACACAGAGAGATGAAGGAGCAGCTCGAGCGCCAGCGCTTGGAACTCGAGGACAAGAAGCAGCGCGTCGAGAGCGGACGGCCGTTGGAGAAGGAAGGCAAGCGAAAGGGCTTCTCGCTGCGTTAAAAAGGACCAGCAAGCACCCACCTTCGACTCGCAACCTGCCCTCTCTACGATCAACGCCTGCGTTTCTGTGACGCCCTTACACTAGCAGCTCGACGCCTTTCATTTCGTTCGATTCTCGTTTCTTCTCGCGCCCTTCTTGTCACACCTTTCTTTTTAATCACCATAACTCCTCACCTAATCTCCCGGCAAGAAAAAGCTTGTCTTGCGCAGATGGACTAGCAAAAGTCATCTATGAAGAATGGTCATGCAACGTGGGGAGGTGCAGGCTATGAGTCAAATGCAAATAAGGGTATGGGTGCTTGCGATGAGCTGAGACGCCGGGACCACGTCGAGTCGCTTCTCCGAGGAAGACTCGACCAGGCTTCGGCGCCCTCATTCTCCGCCAAACGGATATTGTGATGGCGACTTCTGGGTGAGGCTTGTCTCATTATCGGGGGTTGCCGTTATGCGGGAGCGGTTTTCGCCCCGACACATTGCACACTCTAACGGTTTCCTTTTTTAATCTATGCGCGCAAGATCGGCAGACACCGCCTGCACCGTGTCTTCTTCGCCCGGCATGCCGACGGATACCCCTTCACAAGTCTGGATGGAGCACTGGCTGCGGATTTGAACTAGACGGGAGCAGATGGATGGTTAGCTGGTGGAGGCTGAGGCTGAACAGCAACTGTTGTATTTTAGCCGTGTGGTTGGGACAGGTGAACGTCCCGACATGCGAAATTGTCGTCTAGGCTCGTTTGTCTTTCTTAGCTAGTTTGATTTCATTGTCTCTTTACGTACCTTTGACCGCAACTCTGCTGTGTGACTGAAGGAGAGGCGCGGCGGTCGAAGAAGCTCCGGCCACCGCCACGTCAGATGGCGCTGGCAGGGCTCGCTGTGCGTGTGGTTGACCAGGCAGGCAGGATAGCCCGTTAGATGCGCTGGGACTACGAGTGGCGCCGAACCACTTGGCACAGAGCGACTGCGTGATGGGTAGCTGACAAGAGGGTTTGATATGTAGAGCCATGTACGTATGCTTCATTAACAAGAGGCTGCCTTGATGATATATATGTAATACAACGGCTGCAAAGTGGCGAATCGGTCGAGGCGGTATCCCAGACCCCGCGGGCAAGCCAGCCAAGCCCACCTCAGCCCAGTATGTAACCCACCGGTGTCTCTCTTCCCCCATGTGGCCCTCCACCTGCGTTCCCTCCGCTGGCGCTCACCTCCTCCGCGCGTTCCTGAAGATGAAGGCGCCGACGACGCCGGCAGCGATGCCCACGCCGCTGAGGATGGCCACGCCCATGAGGCCCTCTTTGGCGACCTTGTTGTCGATGAGCTGGCGCAGGTCCGAGGCCTGCAGGTTGGCGGGCTCCTTGTCGATGAGGAGGTCGTTGTAGCGGCGGGCCTCGCCGTAGTTGCCCAGCTTGTAGTTGCCGAGGGCGAGGTAGTAGAGGCACTCGCGGCGGCGCTCGGGCGAGAGGCGGAAGATGTCAGAGAGGAGGCGGACGCCGAGTTGTTGGTCGCTGCGCTGGTTGGACTTGACGAGGCCCTGGGCGGTTCTGGTGTCAGCGGGGTGCATGGGGGCCGGATGGCGAGAGCCGTACCCAGGCGTAGTTGAACTTGGTCTGGACGCCGACCATTTCACCCTCCTTGTCGTACTGGGCCCGCAGGACGTTGAGCTCCGAGGGGTTCAGAGGCCTGGAGAGACTGTTAGACGACGGCGGACGGGCTTCGCGGGGGGCATCGCGGGCACGAACGTCTCCGCATCGAGGGCATCTGTCGGCGTCGGCGGTCAGCGTTTACATCCTCGGCATGTGGGCTGATCAGGCGCCGGCGGCTTACATGGCAGTTCCGCAACCATCTTGGCGGGTAGGGCGTGCAGACTACGGCGGCGGAGAGGAAACGAGTTGGCGGGCGGCCGTGAGGGGAATGCGGCGATCAGGAGAGGGAGGTGGTGTCTGTCGCCGTTCAGCCGTGAGCTCGTGTAGTTGGATGTGTGTTGGCGGCTCGGAAAGCAAGTTGAGAGCTTCGGGAACGGTGTGGCGTGGCGGACGGGGTCGTGTGGCGGCGATGACGCAGCGGGGCGGCAAAACGCCGGGGCGATGATTGGGGTGGGCAGACCGCGATTGTCGTCCCGGCGACGGACGGGGTTGTGTTTTGGTGCCGATTCATGGAGTCGTCTCAACCACGCCAAAGCCCAATCTGCAATCCAACGTCCCGCGACAAGCCTACGCCCCGGGCCACACAAGAGACTGCTCGAGACCGGACAGAAGCGTGTGCTTCGCGCATCGCCGAGATGTTGCTCGCCGAGGACCCAGCAACGGTGAGTCCGGGCCCGCCGTGATGCAGACAGACCCCCCGACTGACGCCCCCGCGCAGCTCATCCACCACACCATCAACAACTTCAACATCAGCCCGGACAAGCTCGCCGTCGCGCGGGTCAACGAGTCCCTCTCGACGCTGCAGCAGGCGCGCGACCTGCGGGTGCGCGAGGCCGAGACGTCGCTGCGCCGGCTCGCGCGGCAGCTCGGCACGCTCACGTCGCAGCACGACGAGCTGCTCGCGGCGCACGCGCCGGCCGACCACGCGTCGCGCATCGCCGCGCTCGACACGCGCAAGTTCCGCACCGCAAAGGCCGCGTCGGACGCCGAGGCCGAGGCCGAGCGCCTCGCCGGCCAGGCCGCCGACCTGGCCGCCCGGCTGCAGGAGCTGGACCTGCAGGGCGTCGAGGGCGAGGGCGGCGGC
>JALHBX010000720.1:0-14212 GCA_024340025.1 Tolypocladium tundrense | reverse complement strand
TGAGGAGACATGCAACAATGTACTGAACGGTAAATAGCGTAGCGCAGTGGCCCTCTAGGGGACTCCCTCCGGGCGTAATAAATAGCATCAGCATCAGCAGTCGCCCAGAAGTAACCATGATAATCCAGAGAATCTCGACCGGGGCAAGCGGGAATACAGATATGCCTCGACTATCCTTGAACGCAAGACCAATCAAAAGCGTACAGGCTTGGGCGATGTTCTCGGCCAGGACGTGCAGGATGAACTTTTGGGTATTGTCGAACATACGGCGTCCTTCTTCGACGGCGTTGAGAATGGAGGCAAAGTTGTCGTCAGTCAAGACGATGTCGGAGGCCTCTTTGGCGACGTCCGAACCGGCCTGTCCCATTGCAATGCCGACATCGGCACGCTTCAAGCTAGGCGAGTCATTGACGCCATCACCAGTCATGGCGACAAATGCCTTACGGCGGTGAAGAGCTTCAATCATGCGCTCCTTGGTTTGGGGGGCGCAACGAGCAACGACGAGCGGGAGAAGAGGAAGCTCGTCGATTTCCTGGTCGGTTAGTTTGTCGAAGTCAGACGCGGCCATAACCATGGTTTTGGCAACATCGGCAGCGACCTCGTTCATCCTTGACGGCAAGATGCCTACCTCAAGGGCAATGGCACGGGCAGTCTCCTGGTGATCACCAGTCAACATGTGGACGCTGATGCCAGCCTCGTGGCACATTCGGACCGAGCCTGCCGACTCTGGGCGAGGAGGATCGTAGAGGCCAATCAGGCCACGGAAGATGAGGTCCTTCTCGAAATCTCCACGCTCGAGTCCGGCCTGATTTTCCTTGACATGAGGGATATCGGTTTTGCTAGCGAGCGCGAGAACACGAAGGCCAAGACGTGCCAGCGCTTCCATGTTCTTCAGAATATCTGCCTTGACTTCCTCGGGCATGTCCTTAATCTCGTCCCCCACAGCATATTGAGGGCAGGACATGAGGACTCGCTCGACTGCACCTTTGGTGAAGAGCCACTGCTTCTGGGTCTCCTTGTTCTCGAAAATGACGGACATCTTCTTCTCGTCAGAATCGAAGGGGAACTCGGCCATCTGGTGCCACTGGGCACCTTCGCCGGTGGAAAGGCGGAGTCGGTTCCAGTTGAAGCGGGACGCGAACACCTGGATAGCAATCTCGGTCGGGTCACCTCGGCCGTGCCATTCACCGTGCACTCGATTCACAGAGGCAAGATTGGCGAGCGAGGCAACGTTGAGATACTCCCTGAGCGTAGCATCCTCGCCAACCAGCCGCTGGCCGTCGATGGGATCGCCATCGGCATCGGCACCGCGGAAGTCAATATCCTTGGGCTGAGCGGTGACGATACCGAGCTGGCCGACGGTAGGGTTGAAGGGCTTGTTGGTCATGCCAACCGAGTAGGTTCCCCGGCCGGGAATCCAGGCTTTTTTAACAATCATGTTACCTTGCGTAAGGGTACCAGTCTTGTCCGAACAGATATCTATGAGCAAGTTAAGCGATTGACGAGTTGCAGGAGGATGAGACGCTTACTAGACACCGCGCCCAAAGCCTCGAGGCTCTTGAGGTTGCGGACAATTACGTGGCGCTGAACCATGCGCTTAGTTCCAGCCGCCATGGTGATTGTCAGGACGACGATGACGGAGGCTGGGATCATGGAGAGACCGGTGGCGACGGCGTAGATGATGACCTCCTGTTTAGTGTCAAATTTGTTGGCGCCAAGGACAATGATGGCGCAGACAATCGCTGTGCCCAGAAGCAGGAGCGCCAGTTTGGACAGTTTCTTTTGCAGCTGAGTGCCAACATTGACACCGAGGAAGCGGCCTGTGGCGTCAGAGAAGGTGAGAGTCCAGGCCTGGAGCCAACGACCAAAGGTGGTGGTGCCGTCCGCACGACGCTTGGGTTCTCGTCGGCGAGAGTTCTTGCCACGCAGGGCGGCAGCGATCTGCCCAATCTCTGTGCAGAGACCGGTTGCGAAAACAACGCCGCGGGCACGACCCTTTGTCACGGTCGAGGAGCTGTACGCGATATTTAGACGGTCGCCAGGCCCAGTGTCTTCCGCATAGGTGGTGGCAGCCTCCTTGCGGACAGGGAGAGATTCGCCGGTGAGGAGGGCCTCGTTAGTCTCGAAGTTTACGGCCTCTACCAGACGGATGTCAGCTGGGATAGTGTCACCAGTCTTAAGCTCGACCATATCTCCGGGTACAATCTCTGCAGTGACGACGGTCTCGTTATTGCCGTTGCGAATGGCTTGGGCAGTGGGAGAGCTGAGAGACCGCACAGAGTCCATCGTCTTCGCGGCCTTGAACTCCTGCAAAAAGCCAACAACAATATTGAGAATGATGACGGCAGTAATGACGCCACCTTCAATCCACGATTGGATGCCAAAGGAGGCAGCCATGGCTAGAATCAACACCTGTAGTCGGTCGGTCGGTTAGTTACGTTATCCCTGAGCCTCGTGCACCCACGGCAGTAGTGCAGTGTGTCCGGTGGGCGGCAGGTGGGGAACCCGAGGGGTTGACGGTGTTGTAAGGTACTTAACGTTCTATTCTGTAGGTACTGTTCTACGTAGGCCGTCGAATGGACTTACCAGGGTCAGAGCGTTGGCGATTTGGCCGATGAATATTTTCACTGGCTGTACGCCCTTTTCTTCGCCTATTTCATTGCGGCCGTACTCCTCCAATCGCGCCTTAGCCTCCTCGTCCGAAAGACCAACTTCGACGTCTGCTGTCAAGATCAGGTCGCTCACTCACACAGAAGGTCAACAGCACTGCTGCCTAGCAGGCTACAACCAGTCATGACACTGCTGCCTAGCAGGCAGCAGTATCTCCATCGATCTCCATCGAGTATTAGTTCGGTCCAATTCCGCTCCTTAGATAGAAAATCAAGAGTTTTTCGTTGCCCGATTCACAGGGGATCTTCTGCCCGATCGTTGTCCAGTTATCCAATCAATCGTGTCAAGATCAGGTCGCTCACTCACACAGAAGGTCAACAGCACCGCTGCCTAGCAGGCTACAACCAGTCATGATACTGCTGCCTAGCAGGCAGCAGTATCTCCATCGAGTATTTAGTTCGGTTCAATTCCGCTCCTTAGATAGAAAATCAAGAGTCTTTCGTTGCCCGATTCACAGGGGATCTTCTGCCCGATCGTTGTCCAGTTATCCAATCAATCGTGGTGTGCGATAGCGCATACGCCCTGTGGTCGTGGTACAGGGGGGATACAGGAAAAGTACGGCGCGCGGTGCATCGTGTGTGCTCAGCGTCGCGGCGGAAATCACCACACCTCAGTCGTCTCAGTCTCGGTGGTCGGTTTGGTCTCCTAGACCGCCTTGGTCTCCTGAACCGGCTGAGGAGACGAAGCCGGCTTGGTCTCCTCGACTTTGAGCCCGGTGTTCTCGGTGGAAGATATCTTACGAACTGTTTGCGTCGTCCGTTCCTTGATAATTTATTTAGCGGATTAGCAGAACCATCAACGGAACTGGCGGGCGCCCGGGACCAAGAGCCGGGAAAGGAAGACGGAACCCCCCAGCCGACTGCACGGCGAGGTCCTTGACCTGGTCGTACTGCTCAGGCTTCGACTCATGAAGTGCTCTGATCTGAACTGGTCAAACAAAACCAATGCAGACGCGGGCCCGGTCAGAGCAGGGCTAGATGAAGGACCAGCACGAGGACCGGCACGAGGACCGGCATGAGAAGCCGGCAGGGGGCGAGTAGGGGTTCGAGATGTGGCTCTCACGCCACGGGCGGACGAAGCAGGACCGGGAGAGGACAGCGAAGCGTCCGACGAAGGCGAGGAGATAAAAACGGCACCACGAGTGGCCGTAGGAGACCCAGCAGGGCCAGCGCGGGAACCGCCAGAGGCCGTGGAGGCAGCGGCGGTGTCGGAGCGCACTTTGTGCGCCTCGAGGAGTATACGGCGGTTTGGGCGGCTCCGAGGAGGGGGCGGGCACCCCTAGTGTGCTCCGCAATAGGAGCCAAACGGCGCTGCGATTGACTTCAAAACCTTGTATGATCGCTTACGAGTAGAGGTGCGATCTAACGAGCCGAGGTAGTCCTTGATGGACCCGAGGTCTACCATCGTGGCAAAGTCCACACTACCTATTGCTGGCGCCGATAAGAATGGGCTCCGTAGGGGAACCGGGCTGAGAAGTGCGAGCAACGGCCTGAGCCTTCGTACCTAAGTACATACCACGCTCTTGGCGCGCCCTGCGAAGAAGCGAGTCCCGCTAAAGAGGGCTAGCAATGGGGCAGGAACGCACTCACAACGTCATGCTCGCACTTCGTACTATCCCCCTACATACTCGTATATGGTCACAGAGATTATCCATCATCTTCCTCAGTGCTGGCGCCTTACATAGTCCCCACTTCGCATCACGTGTTCGGTGCGGGGTCGCCATTGCACGAACGCGCTGCTCCTCCTCGATCACAACAACCTCGCTCTATTTTCGCATGCGTTTGTCACTGCGCCCTCGTCTTGCTTCTCGCTTGCTTCTTGCGAGCTCCTGCTCCTGCCCGTCCCCATTCAGAGTTCTTGCCTAGGTACCATGATTCTCGTCGAAACCCGACGATGCTGGCCCTGGGCGAGTCCTGCCCTGCTGAGCCTGTGTCAATCCAGGATCGGCGAATCGTTTGGGTCCATTCGCTGCTAGGACTACTAGCCTTGTGAGTCTCCCTTCCTCTTCCCGTCACTGACCAGGTATGAGGTACGTCGTCCATAGGTACCCATTGCAAGTCCCTCTACTAACCCAGCTAGAGAGTTTCTACCAGGCACTCTGGTTTTTCCTACTCAATTTAATAAATCCCGCTGCGACCCGTTGACGGCGTGCAGCGTCCGCGCTCTAAGCAGGCTCACCTCGTATGACCAGCACATCCTTCTCCTGCCAGTCCATTCGAGGATGGCCATGAACGAACCGCTCCGCCTGCTTTGGCAGCTGAAACCCCGTCGAGATCTTTGCCCGACTTCGCGCCCGGTCCGTGGTCATTGGAGAATCCGCAGGCGGAATAGATCGTGATGTTGTTGATCCTCGCTGCGGCGGTCCCTGATGTCACTGTGATCAAGAGGCGATTCGAAATGCCCTTCTTGGCGAACAGCTCGACGAGTGCCTCGACGACGTGGATTTGCCAGTTCTACCCTCGCCGCCGACGAATTGGCAGAGCTGACTGATGTCGCCCCTTTCCCTACCGTGAGTCAGATCGAGCTGGCGGCCTAGGCAATCGCTTACTTCTTGTACAACGTCAACTTTGCATCAGATCTGTGCCAGCCTCAAGGAAGAAGTTGATGGTCCGAGGTGGATTTCCACGCTCGATTCTGCGTCGCCTACCGTTTCTTCCAAGTCTGCCACCGTCATTCGGATGTCCTCATCCCCGAAGCCGGTGAGCACGCCCCGCGCCGCTGCACGACGATCGGTTCCGTGAGCCGCGGCTAGTTTTTGTATGCCCCGGATTAATTTCACCCTTTTGGAGGCATATTCTGCTGGAACCTGATAGCCTTGATCTGGTTCTGCGGCGGCACTGCGGCTCCGGAACATACTAGACCAGGCACGTCTATAGCCTTTCACCACGTTCAATCAAGTGTTGCGGCGGCCGGGAACTCGGCTGTCGAGGATAGCGCTGACTGCTGGAAGCGACAGAGGGGCTTCACTATTATGGTGAGTTCCCATGATCCCGCCGTGATCTGATCCGCGTCGGCCGCACTTCGAACCGTCGATAAGGCGCGTTGCGTTCCTGACATTACGCCGATGCGGTCTCTTCGTCCCCCTGGCCCGATCCCGCCTCCTCGATATGTGCCCCTATGCAATCGCCGTCGCCGGATGAGGTTGCGCACTGCTTGGCATCGCGCTTGGTGTCTTCGACATCTCGCCGAAGCGATTGAACGTTATCGACGAGACACGGGATTCTCGGGGGCAGCACCTTGGGTGCCCGCGCCCATATGTCGTTGATGTCGCTTTGGTCTTCGCCTAAAAATGATCCCTCTCGGCCCGATCATCGCCGGACGTATCTGCGAAGGCTCATTTCCTCATTGTCTTGGTCGAAATGTTCCCTCAAGTAACCGTCGAAGCAGACGACGGCATCCTTTCTCGGTCTTTCCCAGGCGTCCAGCCGCTCTCGAACGGTACCTCTCCCCAGGCACCGGAGTTCCATCCTTGCCAACGCGTCGGAGCCTAACTAGCGAAACATATATGGTCATGTAAGCACAATCCTTGCAGGACATCTCCACGATGGTGATACGCCTCGGCGAAGCTGATTCTTTGGCCTGCCTCTTCCACGACGATCGGCTCGTCCGCGAAACCATCCTCGACCGCCGTGCCACTCTGTTGTCTGAGGTGCTGCCACCGTCGGAAGACGGGCACAGATACATTCAGCTGCGTCTAAGCGCTGGCGTTCGTGAACTGGCTCGGGTAACCCAGAAGATGGGCAACGACCTCAACTTGCGATTGAGGCCGCCCCGTGAATATACAATTCGCCACTCTCGTAAGGAGCAACCGCATCTTGTTTATGGTACCATCGTCGTCAACGACGACGCCTCCAGTATCCTCCCCCGGCAGCTGGCTGCCAAGGCGACAGGCAACAGTTCTACCGCCATAGCGACGCGCTTTCACGTCGAGTCCTCGACTTTAGTCGCGTAGTTCGTGACGTAATAGGCGAGGGCCATGGTCTTCCACTAGGTCGCTATGAAGGAGATATCGTGGCTGCGGCGGAGTCCGACCGCAATGGCCTTGTCCCACCGGTTCACCATGAGGTGTCATGCCATCTAGCGTGAATGCCGTCTTTTCGACCCATCTCTAAGGCTCCTTGAACCCACAGAGGTCACCGTTCCGTCTCTTATTGCCCAGAGTATTTGACGCTATGCGTGTGGATCTGTATCACTCTGGCGCAGAAACTCGCTTCGTCGAGGATGGCTGAGAACTGCTCGGCATTGTCCACTAGGGACGAAATATCGGACGTCACCGACCGCTTCGCTTGCACGACACAGTACCCTTCCTAATCCAGATCCGGCCTGCCATGTCAATCTCAGCCCTTTGCCAAATGGAGTGTCTGCAGGGCGAATAGAGATGTTACCTCGCAGAAGACGCTGTCGATGTATTGGTCGATTCACTCAGGTACGCCACTTGATCCTCGCCATCGATATAGGCAAGCATCAAACTCAGATGCGCGTTTCCATGCAACGGAGATCCATAGGGTTCGTAGTGTCGTTTGGGTTGATCGTGAGCCGAATGGCAGGTACGCTATAGTGAACGATAAGAGCCTGGAGCTTGTGCCGCATACCAGGCGGAGCACACTCGATACGGGCTGCTGGTAGCCATAGAGTTAAAGGCTCCTTAGTAGCTTTTTCACAACCTCGTCGGTAGTCTTACCTGACCTCTCGGGCTCCGCCCTCGCTGTCGCTAGCCGGTCTGCAGTCAAGGACCGTACGATGCGTTCCACCTTGCGGAAGTTCTTCCTCGTCACGCTCAGCATGCTGACACGACGGTTCCTTGACCACACCCCTCATATTGAACACGAGAAATACGAAAAGGTAGTGCGTCGTAAATTGGCCGCCATGGTGTCGCAGCAAATGCCAGCCCACGTTCCGGAGACTTATATTTCGAGACAAGAGGTCTCGGGTCGCCCACTCCGCTCCACGCATGTCGGCGGTGCCTCAACCAGCCGTTGGTCCCCAACACCGAATGGTAGTTGCGTGGGAAACGCCTTCGCGAAGAACGAGGCTTCGAACGAGTCGGCGAATTCATCGCCTCGAGAAATACGAATGTACGGCTAGAAGCCATCAACATGGCTTTCGCCCTCCTTCGGTCGCGGAGCCAGCCCACATTCATGAGCCCCTACGGCCATTTTTAGCACCTTCGGCAACGGCGTGGCAAGCAAACCTCAATTTGTCGACGTCTGCGATGCCCGCGGTTCATCAAGTGGAAATATTCCGGACGAAGTGACCTTGTTCACCAGCTCGATCGGGTCCACTGTCTGTCTGACCAGGCCCAGCAATGCGTCCAGCCCTAGAGTCATCTGCCTCATTCTCCTCTGATCTTCCGGTCCCACATCTAGGCGCGTCTTCTCCGCGACTGAGCGCGGTGAGGATTTCTTCGACCTCCACCGGGCCCTCGTCGTCCATGGCCGGCTCCGTTGGCGGCATGACTTGCACCGTTCGTGTCTTTTCCCACGCGGATCGCTCATTTCGCTCCATGTAATCGTACACCTCTGTCGGTACCCCATGCTGTGGTGCTCCCCAAATTTCTATCTCTGCCACATCGTCTCGATCTCAGCATAGTGTAGGTTGTTCTTCTTCAGCCAGACGAGGGCCCTCTCAACGACTCGACGCCTCACCGACAGGAGGCTCGAGAGATCACTCGGTCCTGGCTTTCCCGCGCCCTGCCACGAGACGTGGAGCTCGTCCATAACCCGGACAAGCAGATGCGGGGGTGCCTTCATCGCCAGCTTCTGCATATTGTTTGGAAACACCGTGATATCGTTCTTGACGTGCCTCGGATACCTCGGACTCTGCGTCTGGCCACCCGGAATGCTTTACCTGGTGACAACCCCGGAACACGAATTCAGCGCGATGAGTTTCTCCTCGACTAGCGTGGAGGCCCTTCAACTCTTCAGGGAAAATGTGCTCATATCCAAGGCGGCGGTGAAGCTAAGCCGCTGGCGACAAGCCACCCGCCTCAAGCATCATATAATACTGCACAGCCGAAGATAGTATCTCCAATGGGAAAGCAACTTCGACATGAAAACGGCAAGCAGCCGTGGGCCCATATCACCTCTTTTAATTTTTTTCTCCGCATGCCTACGGTGGCATAAAACGCAAATCCGTATCGGCAGTGTTCGCATGCTAGAACGCCTTGATCTGTCTGTCACGGTCGCGACTTTCCTCTCGTGTGGTATTGGTGTACACCACTTGCCAAGTCCTCGGCCTGCAGCTCTTGTCTCCTCTGCTTTCGGATTCTAGTTCGAATCTGTTTCCTCGGAGGCTAGTCTCGACTGGAGTTGCGGTTTCTCGTTTCCTACTGCCTTCATCTCTCTATAGTTACTATCAATCCTATACTTTTAGCTATGCTATTTACACCGATTGCACGGGAAACACGGGTCATTTAACTACATGGGCTATACAAGCAACTCTGGCTATACGGGCTATAAAGAACGTAGCACGAGCCCTGCTCTCAGGCCTTCATAGCTTCTCACAGAGACATGATACTATTTATGCCCTCTCAATTGCCTCACGTACAACCTCTCTTTATTCTGTCTGCCGTTATTCCCAGGGCTGGGCTGACCTCGGCTGTCGGTATAGCGTCATCTTTCACCCTCAGAAGTCCACTTTCACCATCGCAATATCCCGCTAGAGTCTCCCGACGCGACTGTTCCCGCCACACAAGCGATCCGTCGTCTTGTTCTCCGCCGTCTCTGGCATCCAAGCTCGCTTGTTGGGCAACAGCGGGGGCAGCGGATATCGCGGTCGCCGCAGGAGTGAAGCCCTTTCAAAGTCGATGATGCAAATCGCCTGGTTCTTGGGGTTGACCAACCCGTTTTCCTTCTGCATATCCCCAGGTACAACCCACTGTCTATGGATTCATCGCAGTACCCGCTTGACAGAGTTGAGAAACGATTGGTGTCTGCCGTGATTCCACGGCTACTTGGCGCTTTAGAGAGAGACGGCCGCACGGTTAAGCCCAGCCTCATTCATGGAGACCTTTGGGAGGACAACTGTGGTACGTCCCTTGAGAATGGCAGCATCTTCATTTTCGACGCTGCGGCTTTGTACGCGCATATTGATATGGAGACAAGTAACTGGCGCTGCTACTATAACAAGATCAGCGACCAAGTTTTGCCCTGCAAGCGAGCCAGAGGATGAGTGGGAGGATCGAAATCGCCTTTACAGCATCTACTACAATATTATATACTCTGTCAACCATCTCGGCGATGGCACTGCGGTGCGCCAATTGTAAGTTGCCTTGCCCAAAGGAAAATGAAGCGGTGGACTAATTGTCGGCGCAACAGGGCATTCAATGACATGTACTATCTCATCGATAAGTTTGCCCCATTCCCGGATGGTGTTGGGCCTCCAAGACTGCTCGACGCGGAAATGTAAACCTTGTCAGTCGAACGTGATCACACATTTTCTTGAATTGTCCTCACAACCACGCTGGCCAGATGCTGCAAGATGCAATGGTGCGTGGCAAGCCCTGAACTATATGCACGATTTGATGATTTGGCGATATATTTACAGGGACGACGTAATTTAGTATAGGGTTAATATATACAGGTAAGTTAGAAAGCGCTATTGCGCCTACCGAATCGGGCGGGACGTGCCGCGGCTTAGAGGTACCTACACAGTACCTCGCCGGGATCTCCAAGCGTGGCTGTTAGCCTAATGAGACGCGCATGCGGCCCTGATCCACGGAAGGTGTACGAAGTACTTCGTAAGTAGCGACAAACTGCTACAGGAGTACTTCGTACGGGCTCAGAATACTCTTTGACAAAGCCAGCATGAGTAGATCAGCAAGGGAGTCATCCGATAACAAGGGGTCAGGCAAGGTGGCATCAAAGGGTGTGTGTATTGCGTTGGGGGCTATCCACAAGAGCAGGGAAATCTGCCATCTACTTACGAGTATAGATACTCTGCATCTAAGATACCGAGCTCGGTCCGCATGTGATATGCGGTGTTTTCGACGTACTGTGGCGTTAGAGGTACTTGCCATGTGTGAACTACGAGTACTCGTATTTATCAATAGGTCACGCTCCACTCTTGTGACGATTAGTATGAGTAATGGTGTCAGGGTGGGCTTTGGGCCGTAAGGTCAATTGCTGCATACCCCTCCTCGCCTGTGAGACAGGGCGGCCTACTCGTACTCGTACTCGTATGCTTCTCTAGATGCCATTGGCTTGCCCCTATTTAAGCCTATCAATTGTGGATAGCCTGAATGTGAGGCCGGAGATCGTTATAGCCGTGTCTGAAGCCCCGGTCAGGGAGTGTGGCTTACACGACGACCCTGTTGTCCGTGCGGGTCTCATACCAACAGTCTCACACCAACAATTACCGAGTTATGTCCTGGAGTAGGTACTCATACTTCCCTCGTCCACTTCGTCCGCCTTCCAACTTGGAAACAGAACACAAGAGGGCTAGCGTTAAAAGCCAACCGCTCCGCCTCTGGTTCTCTGCCGCCTCTGGTTCTCTGCCGCCTCTGGTTCTCTCTCCCCGCGTCTTACCTGTCGGAGCCGAACATGGCACCGCTTGTTGGTCTCCAGCGACCAAATGACAGGCCCTCTGCCCATTCCTTGCTTCAAGTTTGCCAGTCGCGGCCGAGATTGATTGGTCGCGACCCGGCAGCACGCCCCGCACTGCCCCATCACTGTCCCGCTCCTTGCAGACGGTAGCGAGGAGGCCTACGTACGAGTACGTTCATCTCTACTACTCGTACACAAACGCTCTCCCGCTTCCAGGAAACAAGCTACAAGCATCGAGATCCCGGCATTCCAAACCTACGAGTACGAGTACGAGTCGTGATTCGTCAGTGGCAATTTGGTCCGAGCATCCCAACCGTGCCACGCAGCCGTCAGGCATGAATCTGGAGGCGCCTTACAAGCTTGTCCTAGATACCCCAGAAACTTACATCCACGATCCTTGTCTCCAGGATCCTGTATCCAGGAAGCTGCAGCCAGGAAGCCGTACCTCGTTTCGCTGGTATGAGGGTGTGGCAGGGCCGCGTTGACGTGCCTGTTGTATTAGTACTGTAGCCAGCACGAGTTGTTCGCATGTATGGGTAAGACGACACTCGCCCGCCAGTAGGCAAAGTCAAGCCGAACAGGGGGGACGCCTGTTGGGTTCAGCTGCCAGCCCCGTTGCTCTACCGCGACATACTTCGTACGAAGTATCGTACTCGTAGGAGCTAGCCACTTAAAAAAGACCCTGGTCGCCGCGCCCCGTCAGATGGATGGAGCCACCTAGGTGGAGCAGAACGAGAGCATACCTGCAGCATCCAGGGTGTTGAGAGGTGGGACCGCGTGGGGATACTTGTACTCGTAGGTGCTTGTTGGGGGTGCTATACGAAGTACGAGTACGAGTACGCGGGCCGACGCCAGTACCTAGTGGGGTGGGACCGCTTTCGCTATGAGCACCTTCCCGTAGCTAGCACCGCAACTATCGCAGGACCAATTATGCACCTCCTACGGAGTTTCAATAGACTATTATATAGAATGGGGCCTGAGGATGTTCGGCTTGGAGCCCAACGCGTGACACTGGCGTTGGAGTCCCGCCATGTCGCTAATAGGAAAGGTTGTGGGTCGCTCTCATACGGGACAATGGGCTACGAGTACTTCGTGTCAATAAGGAGGGCACAATTGCGTCTCAAGGGGGCGCAAGTGATGTCCGCGAGACACGCCTACAAGCAAACATTTGATGTAGAGGCATACGTCAGATCGAGCCCCGACTTGCAAGGTAAAGCTAAAGCAAGTTCCATAGTCTTGACCGTCCTTTGTCTTAGATGCTTCAGCTTCGTTATCTCCCTTGTCCCATTTCTCCGAGCAATCCGTCGCGTAGATGTCCGTCCTCGGCTTCTCGTTGCTTTGATCGCCATCAGACGCCATTATTTGCGGCGCAGGACGAGGATACTCTGATTCATGTCAACTATAAGGGAGCAACTACGCCTCGCGATATGGTGGCACCTACCTGGCATACAGTGGTCCGGTTGAACATATGCTTCAACGGACATGGCTCCGTTAAGACGGACATCTAGATCCAGTACGCGGTCCTCAATAGCGGAGGAACTGCAGTTGTCCATATCGAAGTCCTCCGGGATGTCTGATATCTTGAAGTACGGTCTCTAGCTCTTTTTTTGCGGACTTTGGGGTCTTAGGACGCTTGAAAAGGTCCTTGAAGGTGCATGTTGATCAATTGGGAACACGTCTACATTACAAGGCATCGCAGGCCATCCTTCCTTGTATTCTTATTTTCTTGGCATGTGATTGTTAAGAAAGTAGCTTAATATTACACCTCTTTGACTAACAAGTGCTCCTCAAATCGTTGCGGCTGCGCTTTGCAAAGGCATCGGCAGCGGCCATGGCATCTGGCTCGCGTGCCTCTTCAGATCCCTTTGATCTGGGTATCCACACCCCGCCTAATCTCAGTTCCCCGATTGTGAGCCGTCCCATTAGTGTCTCGCATGTGCTCGTTTGACCCTCTAATGCTACCGCCACGGAAGGAGCCTAGTGAAGCCACCCTGACCCGGCCCGTCCCCGCCGAGTCCATCAACCTCCAGCCAGTCTCCATTTGTGAAGCGGCTAACAGGCTCGCCCGTGAACAAACAGAAGCCTATAATGCGAGATTGACGATCTTCCGAGATCATTTAAACAGACTGCGAAACAGTTCACGTCCGGACTCGAACATAGCTTTACAGGTCAATTCTCTAGCAGCTTTCTCGACTTTTAGAGCCAAGTACTATCTGGCCTCAAGTCAGCCTTCGGATAGATCTATTTATCCGTATATCTTCGAACTTCGGGCTACTATAAAATACTAATACGATAGGTCTTATACATAGGAATTATATCCTAGGCCTTTATACCTAGTCTTAGTCTCTTGTTTCCTAGTTATCTTCTTGCCCCTTTTCTTATTGCCCTTCTTGTCTTCTTCCTAGGGCGTATTGTGACGGTTTGGGTTCCCAAGGGATAAACCGGCGGTTTATGTTAGCAGTAAGGTCAGGGCGTCGTGTCACGGTTAGTAATAGATCAGAGATCGTAACCAGGTATGAAGTAATACAAGTATATCTGTATTAGAACAAAGTGTTAATAGCTGGCTAGGTATCTATGGGAGAGGAGGAAATTGGGGGGCCCTATATACTGAGGCCAGATTACTGTTCCTCCTAGGGATTATTACGATCCCTTGGATTACTATAATCCCTGGATCGTAACGATCCCTCGGATTATTGCGATCCCCTGGATCACAACGATCCATCGTTCATTGGCCTATCGTTCCGAATATTGTTCCGTGCCGCCTGCATTAGCGCCTGCACAGCCGGCCCATACCGCGGCCCGTCACCTGGGTCGTAACACGTATTTATTATAATAGAAAATATAACTATATATCTATTATAATATAAGAGACGGATATAGGTTTTCTTATTTAAACTTTTCTTATATTAATTAAGGATATAAGATCTACGGTCTATAAACTAGCTAGTATAATAAACTTCTTCTTCTTCTTCTTCTTCTTTATCTCTTATAATATATAA
>JALHBX010000717.1:0-22550 GCA_024340025.1 Tolypocladium tundrense | reverse complement strand
CCCCCCCCCCGAGATCTAGCAGAAGAAACGTGACTCAGGCGTTTGGATATGCAGGAAAGTCCCAACTCATGCTCTTCTTCAATAACTGATGGTCCAGCCCCTCCGCCCCTGCGTTCATGTACATAAATTTGGTAAACGGGACAGTGGCATGGTACAAGAATGGAATCCCCGAAGGGATAAAAGCCACGTCGCCCTGGAGCAGTGATACCGTCTCGTAGCCGTTCACGGAAAGAATGAGCTGTCCATCCTCCATCTGCAAGGCAAAGTGATGCGGCAGGGTGGCTGTCGAGGAGGATTGGTTGTGCAGTTTCGGTGACATGATGACGGTACCCATGCTAAAGTTGCCTCCTGTTGCCTGATCTGGGGTGGCCAGCGGCTGGATCACCTTGTACCCATCCTCAGAGTTGAGATACTTCGGGCCGTAGTCCTTGGCAACAAAGTACGGTTCTGTCGGGTCGTTTGGCAGCGCATTAGCTCCGTTGTGCCACTTCAGGCTCACGTCCCCAGCCGTTCCGTTCACAAAGTCCCTGCGTGGGATATACACTTCCTCGGGAGCGGCGTAGAGGTCTAGCCCGGTCAACAAATCATCCAGCTCTGGGTTCATCGGTCCGAACGGCTGCTCGTCTGCTGGAATGGCAAGGTACGGCGAGCTAATGGTGCTGGTTTCAAATTCGCCGAGGCTGAACACATCAAACAGACGCTCGAAGCCGCCGGGGTGGAATACATGCGTCAGCTGGGTGTCGGGATCAATCAGCTGGAAAGTGTGGATGGTGCCGGGAGGGATATTGCCATAGTCGCCGAGCGTTCCCACTCGTGCTTCGTCTATCGCATCTGTGGTGTTCTTTTGACCCCAGAGTTCAACGCGACCCCGGGCACAGTAAAAGTGCTCATGAGTCAGACGATGCGTGTGAGGACGCGCTGATGCCCAGCCAGAGTCCTTTCCATTGTGTTGGATAAGGGAGAAAGCGCCTCCGGAGGAGTTTGCGGTGATGGAAAAGCGAATGATTTGCGATGAGGTCAACTTGATTGCGCGTCCTCTGTACTTGGGCAACACGTATGGTCGTAGGAAGTCGGGAGCTACGTCAACGATGATGCTGTCGTTGTTTCCGGGATATCTGGCTGATGCGGTCGTGGTTGTGACTGCTGCGGAGAGTATCCATGCAAGAAATTGTGTTGTCTTCATGATTTTCAGTCGAGGGAGGCACCCGTGGTGTCTACGCGGGACGGTTAGTGACGAGGGAACTGCGCAGGTGACCTCGATTGACTTACTAACTGACGATGAAGGAGGTAAAAGAGGATGAAGAGGGCTGCGGTAGCAACTTGAGCTTATATACCAGAGATGGTGCAGCGAATCTCTCGGCAAAGCTGGAGCAGTGAATGCCGCCACATCCAACCCAGAACAGCCAAGCTGGGGCCGAGAGCAGCGGGGAGAATTCGTGCCGGTGGGATAGGATGGCAAGCTGGAAGTTGAAAGGAACACACTGTTGTGGAGCGTGGTGCCCGGAACATGTACGTTTCTTTTTCGTGCCCTGAACTTTGCACTATAGAGTCAGACGAAGACCAGCAGCGAATGAATTGCACCAAGGGGCATTCGCTCGATAAGCTATGTTCGGACATGTCTATCGAGAGACGAGAATTGCACAGCAGCTTAATCTTGCTCAATTGTGAAGTGTACTGATTGTGCATTGCCTCCCAGCGCAAGACTTGGACCCTTGGCAAAGCTTTGCGATGCAGAGGGTACACGGCAAGTCCCCGCGGAAGCAGTTTCCAGTAGCACGCATCTGCAAGTTGCATATACCACAAAAGTCTCGCACAGGCAGGGGCTTGAACTGTGTAATTGATACGTTTACAACCACCGCAGCTAGGCCAGGGTATTGATGAAATGGCCAATGTGCTGGTGATATGCTTATCCTGGACCCCAGCGCCTGACGCCAAACTCGTGCGGGCCGAGCAAAAATGGTGCCACTGCTTGCATGTGTCGAGAAATTTGGGGGGGTCATCGCCGCTAAGAAGCCCTACGCACGCCGAGCGAGAGCGATTAGTGTGTTGGGTGTAAAGTAATGCGATGATATTAAAAACGGCTTTAAAAGGAAGCTGTACTCGCAAGCCTAAACATAGCTCAAGATGATTCATTACAATATTCGCAGTACGTAATGAATACTACTGTTTCTTAGGGTACACGCTTCGAATGGATGGGCCGATGGAAAAAGCCATGCCAGTCAATACAAAATGCCAGGTCTCTGCAGGGAGCTGTCTACTAGCCGGCCATGTCTTCCACGCCATGAGCATATGGCACCAGTATTTTGTCTCGCTTGGCTACACTCTTCATCAGTACGGATGCGCCCGCCTGGTTTGACAACATTGCCAGGAAAAGGACATAGTTCACTCCGCCGCCGCCGCCCTCACGAGCGCCCAGCACTTGCGCATCCCCGTGCCCATCGACTCAGACTCGACATCGTCGCTCCACCGACTCGCCAGCGACGTCTTGCTCCTCGCCGCATCACACAATTCGTCCCGCGCGCGGAAGAGGTGGACATGCATAGTCAGCCTGAGGTGGGAGAAGAGCCAGGGCACGCTGCCGAGCGCGCCGACATGGTCAAGGCCCGGGGGCTCCCTGCCGCCCCTGGCTGCCAGCAGCGTCGATGCGTATGACTGGGCCATTTGCAGCCGCTGTTTAGCGGTCGTCTCTCCGGGGCCGCTGACGACGGAGCTGGGGAGCTCCCACAGGCCGGCCAGCAGCCCCTTTTCCGGACGCCGGTGTATCAGAAACGAGCCGTCCGGGCGCTGGATCGCGCAAACGAGTGTCTCCTCCTCCCGTACCGCCTTTTTGACAGTCTTCAGGGGGAACTTGCGCGCGTGGTCTGCAATGGCTTCCATCGGCGGACCTCGAATTGGGGTGGCCGATGCTTTGCGGGCACCTTCAACCTTGAAGGCAAAGTCTGCCAAAGACAGCTGTTTCGAGCCAGGTTTCTTCCCAGCCGTGGCTGGCTGAGCTCCCGCCTCCTCATCACCCCCCTCCACGGCTTCCTCAAACGGCTCACAGAGGGTGCAGAGGTCTTCCATGTCGACGGCATCCGGGCTGTCAGCCTTCTTCTCGGCCATGGCCATGCCCTCGCTGTAGACGCGACAAGAGGCAGTGACTGGACAAAGTGGGCAGTTCGGCTTTGGCATGCAGACCGTGCTGCCAAGTTCCATCAAAGCCTGTCCCCAGCGCCCGGGCCTGTCGCTTGTGAGGCCTTGTCCAGCGAGGTCCTCTCCGTCAGGCTCGTCATCTGCCGCCACCGCCTTGACGAGAGCGTCGGCGGCTGCCCATATCGTGCCAATGACCGACTTGTCCGTCTTGATGTTGCCGTATATCCCCAGCTGCCGGCTCAGCACCCGGAGCACGTTGCCGTCGACCATTGGCTCTGCTAGTCCGAAGACGATGGACGATATGGCACCCGCCGTGTAGCGGCCGACGCCCGGAACGCGAGCCTCGAGATCGGCGACGGCGGCTGGTAGGAGGCCCTGCAGCTCGGTGTCCTGAACCACGAGCTTGGCCGCCTCGTGGATCCGCGTTGCCCGACTGTAGTATCCAAGTCCGCGCCAGGCCGCCAGGACAGCTTCGGGGTCGGCTCGAGCCAGGTCGTGAATCGTCGGCCACCGGGCCATCCAGCGATTCCAGTACTCAATGACAACCGCTACCCGGGTCTGCTGCAACATGATCTCGCTGATCCAGACCTCGTATGCTCGGCGCTCTAGAGCCTGGCGAAGCGTAGACGGGTCGGCGATGAGCCTGGGGTTGATCCATGGCTTCCGCCACGGCATGGCACGCGTCGAGCTGACCGAGTCAAACCACGACAAGAGCGACCGGCGATTATCAGGGCCGTGATCTTTGGCCAAAAGCAGCGGCCGGTGGTACTCCAAGGAGTGATGACGGGCCGGTGGCGTGCATGCTTCGCGTGTCGTGGCAGCGGCGTCCTGGCCAAACAGACGCCGATACAGCGCAGGGTCTTTCGAAGAGTGAGATGAAATTTTGCGTCTCTTTGCGCTTCGGGAACGCGCAGGGCCCTCGTCAGCCTCATCGGGGCCATCCGCCATAGCGCCGCGTGGACGCGTTTCCGGCACCGAGCGCAACCTGCGTCTTGGCCGCTTTTGGGTCACGCCGTCGCTGGATGACTTGGCTGATGGCAGCTTTGTGAGTTTTCGAGCC
Organism: Tolypocladium tundrense; assembly: GCA_024340025.1. NCBI lineage: Eukaryota > Fungi > Ascomycota > Sordariomycetes > Hypocreales > Ophiocordycipitaceae > Tolypocladium > Tolypocladium tundrense. The sequence continues at coordinate 18,358 of JALHBX010000717.1, read as the reverse complement.
ATCTCTAGCAGTCTCGCTGACGCGGCGGTTTCTAGGTATCAATGAGGCTGCAAGGCGATGCTCGCAGTCCGTCGAGACGCGTTTGAGCCCGTGCTTTTGGTGGATGAACAGAGCACGCTGGGGTCGGTGCTCCAGGTAAGGTAGCGCCCGGACGCCAGCCACAGGCACAGCCTATGATGAGGTTGAGCCCAAAATAGTCCCCCTCTACCTGGAAATACTGACTTTACCAGGTGCAAGTGGGACTTCTTGGAGTCGATTTTGCTAAAATGTGAAGTATACTGATTGTGCATTGCCTCCCAGCGCAAGACTTAACACTTGTTAAGCAAAGCTTTGCGATGCAGAGGGTACACGGCAAGTGCCCGCGCAAGCAGCTTCTAGCTTTGCTTCTTTATGCAGAGGTACCAAAGTTACGGGATTATACGCTCTTCGGCAATTGCTCGACGGAGGAATCCTGTCCGACTATTAGTTGAAGTTATGCCGAATGAAAGCCATGAGGTATCATATACTCGTATCGCCGTGCCTTCCTCGTAGAGTCGTAGTGTTGGTCCCACGGTGCTACTAATCCCGACGAGTCACTCTAACAAAGCAATTAGTTTATCTATTGCAATACCGTCGCAAGCCCGCCCATAGCATCTATCGCAAGCCCGCCTTCGGAAAGTCGCCAGAGGCACAGCCCGCTGTAGGCGAAGAAGCCCGCTACAGGCGAAGAGCCCGCCGCAGACCCGCCCCCGCCCTGGAGAGGGGGAAATTCCAAAATCCCCTATTAATATCGACTAATTATGTATGGATAGGTGATTAAATCTCGCCGCTGCTAATGGCATTTTTAAAGGGAAAGGTTGAGAGAGACCTTTGAGCTGTGCTTTTTTCCTCGTTCGAGACGAGACCGATAGTACGATTTCACGCAGGCAATGAGGACGGTGAGGACGGCGAGGACGGCGAGGGCGGCGCGCCGGAGGCGCCCCTGGAAGGTAAGACAAGGAAGAGCCCGCCGCAGGCGATAATAACATCTTGAGGTATTTGATGTGAGTGCCCATAGGTCACGATGGCCTCTCTCGGTGGCGGGTAAAAAAGAGTCCAGCTAGTGAGTGAAGCACTCACTTTCAGCTTCGCTTACGCCTATGGCAGCAGTCTTCTATTGGCATCGGGTATTTTACTTTTACACGTAGTGAAAAAAAAAATTTGGTACCACATCTCAAGTTACTGGGCCACTCGATTTATGACTTCATTACTATCCAATTGACTTTGTCGGTTACCAGGTTATCTAGAGTCAATGAATGCCTCGAAAGCATCAAAACTGAGGAGGGCATGGCGACACGGCTTGTCAACGGATGAAACCTGGCACCTTGATCTGTGGATCTGTTAAGCTACGAGTCACGTTGTGCATGAGATTGCTGATTAGTGCTGTGATTATTTGAACTGCATCTACAAACGGTGAGAGACTGTCTTTGGGAGCCTGTGTCGTGTCCTCAGTATCCCACTTCGACCTTGACTTCGCCTCCAGTTCGAGCCATACTAAATTGAACCAACCCTTTACATGCTCCGTACTGGTACGCATCGCCAATAGAGCCAGCCCCAGCCCCACGAGTCTTCGATGTTGGTTTCCCAAACGTAACTTCAGTCTTGGGCAGCTTCTTGCAGTGGACGCCTCCCGAGTTCCAAGGGTAGTACTCCACAAACCCTACCTGGGACGACTTGATCCCGCCCGCCTCGGAAGGCAGCGTCCACTCCCCGACGACTGTCCCGTTTCCGGAAGACGTGTTGACGAGAGTGCCCCTCCAGGTCGTTCCGGAGGTGTTCTCGATGACGAGGTTGTAGGTAGTGCCGTAGCTGTCGTTGATGTCCACGGCGCAGCTCACACCGGCGCCGCCGTCGGCACCGTCATGGCAGTTCCTGTGAGTGGAAGTGGTTCCGTTCTGGAAGGACGAAAAGACTCCGTGAACCACGCTGCCGCCCGAATTATCTCTTCTCGGCTGAACACCGGTGTAGCCGACGTCCATGACCCCCTTGAAATTGAACTGCTGCGCAAAGTAGAAGCCGCTCTTGTGGGACGCGTTGGCCATGTTGATGGGGAAAGTGACGTCCTTGAGACCATCGTCCGGCTCGTGCTTGAACTTCCAGGTGATGCCAACCAGCGCCCAGCACGTGGCTGGAGCCAGCAAGGCAATGAGGGCGGCAGCGGTCTTCATTTTGTCAAAGGCTAAGACACAGCAAACTTGGAGTCGATGGACTGTTGAGTTGGGGGCTCTCCAGCATTGGTCTTTGAACCGCTTATATACGTGTACTTGAGCCAAAACGATACATTCAGCACCTTCACGGGTCATTCATTACGTTGACGACAGGCAGTGTCATATTAAGTTTACCAGTGACGGTGGCTTTCCCATTCGAATGACACAAGTCTTGACATCCGATGCAGTTTGGGCAGATCAACACTGCGATTGCCGATACTGGTATGTCTTAGGACACGTACTAGAGCTTCATGTCAGTGGAGCCTGTGTCCCATGGGCTTGAAGGAGGGTCCAAGTTGGCTCCCAGCGGAAATTAGCAGGTCTGCTTCGCCTCGAACCACATGTGGCTGTTGATCGGTAGATGCAGCACATGAACGCCAGTAAAGGCCAGGACCAAGAGTGAGTTCAGGCAAGAACCGGCAGCTGGGTTCTTCTTTGGGCGTTTGCGAAAACTCTGCATGTACGCGTACGCAGTGTAAGTGCATTCGTCATGACTACATGGAAACTGCTAAATAGCACAGTACATTATGGTTTAAGTTGAGCCTCGCGTTCAATGAATCCGAGAAACACCATGTGACACTAAGCTAGCAGAGGCAATTGTAAATGCTTGACGTCGTCGAATTTTCTCCGCCAATGAGCTACACCACCGCCAGGCATTCCATAAGCAGCCAGTGATGTACTGAGACCAAGGTGACCAGCTCTCGACCAAGATGGTAAGACCAATGATCTCAAAATGGTAAGATGGAAAGCTACCGTGCTATGGAAAACGTAATCGAGTTCGTTGTCCGGAGGCTACTCGAGCCCACAATCGAGATGCGGTGCCGCAGAGTCAGTCGTTTCCGTCATTGGGTGGTGGTTGGTGATGCCTCTCTGGCCCAACAGTTGCTCTACTGGGGCGATCAAGATCCAAGGGGCAAGCTTTAAGGTTGATCATCTCGGGGACTGGCACATGGCAGCTGCCGGTGCCAATGGAATCGACAACACTTTCTGGCAAGGGAATGTGGTTCATTGCAGCAAACCACTCAAGAAAGCGACTATAGCACAGAATGCTGCGTTCATGATGCGTGATGTTTAGACTCATGTCAGTCATGTCAGAAAATGCTGTGCCAAAGTATCCAGCAATCATTGAGTAGGCAGACCGTCATTGTTAAAAAGAGCAACTCAATTGCGCACACGTTGACGATTCGCATAACAATAATTCTGGGCCTTCTCGCCAACATGATGACTCACCAAGGGCACTCATCCAAGAGCACCTTTGCGGAGTCGGGATGTTACATTGCGCGGCGCGTGTGAACGTCGGTTCTGGACACAATCGAGGCCCGACACCGTCATCATCGGCTGCCGCAGCACGGCGGCTGGACGACTGGTATCACGCCACTCGTCGTCGGAAGAGACTGACAGAAACGCGAGAGTGGGGGGTTCCGTGTTGTCGTATACTTCGTACTACGAGTAGAGCCGCCGGCGCGCGGAGGACAGGACAGGACAGGCCGGATACCGGCTCCTGTTAGTGTGCTCATGGAGGGACGCGAACGGACGAACCGGAAATAAGTGTTGGGCCGAACCTGAATTGAAGATGGACACGGAGAGCGAGAGCTTCCAGGAGGCTGGAGCCACAAGCCATTTATTGATGCGGAACCCGAGGTGGCGGAACTAGCTCGGTGGCCATCTCGTAACTGGAAGTGTGATTGTGTGGGGGAGATGGGGGAGGGTCGTGAAGCATCGTGGAGGAAGCACCTAAAGTGCTGCCCTTGCTGCCTCCCAGCTCCATCCGTGATAAGTATTGTGCGGGGGAGCATGGAGAAACTCTTGATGGCAAAGACGGTGGTGCTATCTATCCATGGGGGTCTTTTCCAGCTGGATGGGGTCATGCTGAACCTGGGGAAGCCCAGGGACAGCGCGGAGCTCCGTGGGGTTCAACTGCAACCATGCCGGAGCAGGAAAGAAGCGAGTGTTGGTTGGATCTTGCAGCGCAGTGACAGACGAGTTCGAGTAGGTCGAGTAGCCAATGTTGACTGGCCAGACTTGGCCCAAGTTACATCGTGGGGGTCAAGGACGCATCTCCCGACAACGGCCCCCAGGCAATGCTGTAGTGCATTAAACGGTGCATAGCAGCTCCCATTTGCCCAGGTCATGGGTCCCACGCAGCCAGGGGGCAGGCGAACGAGCACCCGGCCCCAGGCCAGGACGGCGAGGCCCTTGGTGCACCAGCGGATCATTTTTGAGGCTGCCGATCTGGTGGCTGGTGGTGTCTGGCTTGGGGGTCAAAGATGGGGGGCTGGCCTGGCGAAGGGCCAACACGGCACGGTGATGGTCTCACGAGTCACGGCGAGTAGATAAACAGCTGCGTCTCTGCGCCGCCCAGGCTCGGCCCCAGCTTCATCTGCACAGACAGCCGACGGCCCAGCCCACAGCCGCCAGCAATGCCGCCTCAGCAACCGGAAAAGGACGCTGCCTCGCAGCCGGCCGTCGACCATGGCTCCGTTCACGCCGACGCCGACCCGGCGCTCGACAAGCAGAACCGCGGCACCATCACCGAGGTGCAGGGCGACGCCCACTTCTACGAGACCGTCTCCGCCGCGCCGCTGGACCCGTGGTCCCGGACGAGCCTCCAGCTCTACATGATCCTGCTGGTGGCGGCGCTCAACGCGACGGCCTCGGGCTTCGATGGCGTGGGTGGCCAGACCAGACGCCTGCATCGCGGCGCGCAGGACGCATCGATACTGACGAAGCCTGCAGTCCATCTTTAGCTCCATCAACGCCATGAACCAGTACCAGGCCTACTTTCACCACACGGAGCTTGGCTCCAGCACCGGCATGTAAGTCCGCCGTCTGCCAGCTTGTCCCCCGTCCGGCACGCACGGCTGCTTACACCGTCGGCCCCCCGCAGCATCTTCATGATCTACACCATCGGGAACATGATTGGGTCGTTGTTCACCGGCCCCATCTGCGACCGCTTCGGCCGCCGTGTCGGCATGATGACCGGCTCCGTGCTCATCATGGTCGGCGCCGCGGTCCAGACGGCGGCGCAGAACGACGGGTATCTCTTGGGCGGCCGTTTCGTCCTCGGCTTCGGCGTCTCCATTGGCACGTCGGCGGCGCCCACGTACGCCCTCGAGATCGCGCCGCCACAGTGGCGAGCCCGCGTCGTCGGCTACTACAACACCTGTATGGCTCTGCTCCCCCTTGAACGCGTTCGACGTATGTTCTTACCGGGTCGCTGTAGTCTTCTACACCGGGTCCATCCTCGCCACCGGCGTGGCCTACGCCTGCAGCAAGTCTCCGGGCGAGCTCGCCTTCCGGCTCCCGCTGTCGCTCCAGCTCGTCCCTCCGCTGATCATCATGACCGGGGCCTTCTTCATACCCGAGTCCCCTCGCTGGCTCACCATGTGGGGGAAGAAGGAGAGGGCAGCCGAGATCCTGGCCAAGTACCACGGCGGCGGCGACCTCAACCACCCTGTGGTGCAGCTCGAGCTGCGCGAGTTCGAAAGCAGTATCGAGCTGCAAAAGTCATCCAGTATCTGGAACTACTGGGCGCTCGTGTCTACGCACAATGCCCGGTGGCGCTTCACCATGATGGCCTTCATGTCCGTGTTCGCGCAGCTGTCTGGGAATTCGGTCCTGACATACTACCTGCCGTCCATGTATAAGCTGCTCGGAATCCAATCGACCGAGCGCCGCCTGCTGCTGACGTTTATGAACTCCATCGTTTCTTGCGCCGGCGCCGTCGCCGGCTCGGCCACCAACGACCGCGTCGGCCGACGTACCAAGCTGTGGGTCGGCAGTATCGTCCTCGCCGGCCTGTTCGGTGCCGTGACGGGCATCTCGAGCCAGTTTGAGGGCGATAAGAAGAACCATGTCAGCGCCAGCCTGTCCAACGGCGGGGTGGCTTTCGTGAGTCGGGTCCTTTCCCCCCGAGGCCGCAGCTGCTGATACATGGCCATCAGATCTTCCTCTTCGGATGCGCATACTCGTTCGTTTACACGCCACTCACGGCAACGTACTGTGCCGAGGTGCTGGCCAACCCAACTCGAGCCAAGGGAATGGGTGTGGTAAGTTATCGAATCGCAGTCTCTGCTTGGCATCCCGTGCTGACCCTGGTGTAGCATGTTATCCTGTCCAACTGCGCCAACCTCTACAACACTTATGTGACGGCCATTGCCCTCGATGCCATCGATTGGCGGTACTACCTCATCTTTGTCGGCCTCAACATCATATACGGCGCCGTTTGGTATGTCTTTGGCGTGGAGACGCGAGGCAGGACGCTGGAAGAAATGGACGCTGTGTTTGATGCCAAGTTCCCGCCGCGCGCAGCGCTGCAGAAGACGGTCATGGTCCGGCAAGGTGACGGGCACTTGGAGGGCCTAGATAGGCGAGATGTGTAGAGCCTGTCCCAACGAGCATCAGCTTTGCTCAAAGGGAGCATGGAACTAACGAGTGCCGTTGCGTATACGCATAATAGTCAATTGCCTAGGTTAAAAGTTCTCGAGCCCAGCGGTTGCGTTTTCTTGAGCAAACCAGGCTTCATGTTATCATCGGAGCCACTCTTATCACTCTCCATTGACCTGATGACCAGCGACAGGCTTTTAGCCAGACGGGTACCCGTTGAAGGCGAGCAGGTTCATGGTGCTGTAGTGTAGTGCTGGATTGAACTCGCACAACGCCTGCCCATGCCCAGCATGCGCTTGAAGAGAGCCTGGGACGCAGGCTTGCCCTCGGTGGCGGCCAAGTATGTGGCAAGGCCGGCGATGTGAGACGTGGCCATGGAGGTGCCGGTGTTGAAGCCCTTTGCGCAGTAGCCAAGTTGTAAACCACGGAGGAAGTAGGCAACTTACACTGCGGCCGCGGACTCCAAGCTCGAGAGGGAGGAGGTTGGCAACGACCTTGCCTATAGAAACAGGTAAACAATACCCAGGGTAGGTACGTAGGCCTTCCCACAGGCCAGCCATGAGCTGATTGATTTGACCTTTGCGTCTCGTTTTTGCGCCGTGTCTTGTCGCTTGTCTACCATCCGACCTCTTCGATTGCCTCCAAGCCTAAGCCAGGACTTGAGGTTCCGAGCAGTCCCTTGTCACGAAAGCGGCAAAGGCAGGAGAGGAGGCACATAACGCATAGTGCCGATATGACCAGATCCGCGGGATTGACGGACCGGCGTACGACCGGCACGGACTGAAGGACCGTGTCGACCTAGGCACGTCCAACTGCTTAACATTTTTTGTCTCCTGGTCCGACACAACAATGGTAAATCTACCACCGTCTCTTCACCATTTTATACGAAAGCCACCAGAGAGGTCGACTTCATCGTTTCAGGATGACCGCAATTGCGGGAGCGCCAGAACCGTACACGAGTGGTATAGTCAGAGCCAGGCTCAAGTTGTCCTTGATCCCAGCTGCGTTCATCAGATCCTTGAGGTCTTCCGGCACCGAGTATTTGGCCTCTCTGACCGTGGCGTGCTGCGAAAGTTTCGGTTATTTAAAGGTCGACGTCATTGCGCTCTTGGCACACAAAGCGGCCATTGGGCTTCGCATGAAAGAACCAATGCGGCATGTCCTTGGCGTGTACCAAGGAGCCATGTGTCTGAGCCTTTCCAGACTACTCGTATGACAAGCCACGACGAATGAGACGCGGCCAATTGAACGTTTCAGATGGCGGTTTCTACGTAATAAATGCCAATTTTGCGGCTTTTTCGCGAGCGCTACGGAGTCCTTCGTACTCGTAGACAAGCCATCCATGGGTATGGATCCATCTTGCTGTCGATTCCCCAGCCGGCCCGCTGGCATCGGGCCAATTTCGCTTCTCACGATGTCGACTCCACCCTCCCACACACACTCAAGACTCTCCAGTCATCCCTGGGCACATGCTCGTGCTGTTGTTTCTTCTCCCTCTTGCCCTGCGCCGCCTTGTCTGATCAGCAATCTATCGATACATCGTACATGCTCGTACGGAGTACTCCGTAGTCAGCCCACATCGCCGGCGACCAGCCCCTTGATAGGCTCCTCGACCCGCGTCTCCTGTCCAAGACGCGCAACTGCACCGTTCTACTCTGCACCACGGCGGCCACGATGAGCGGCCTGGACGCACCCGACATCTCGGCCGCGTACGAGGCGGTGCGCAGCGACAAGGACCCGGCCAACTGGCTGCTCATCTCGTACGCGGCGGCCACGGGCAGCAAGCTCGCGCTGGCGCAGACGGGCTCGGGCGGCATCGCGGAGCTGGCGGCGGCGCTCGACGACGCGCAGGTGCAGTACGGCTACGTGCGCGTCGAGTACGCCAACGACGCGGAGAGCCGGCGCGTCAAGTTTGTGCTCGTCGTCTGGATCGGCGAGCAGGCCAAGGTGATGCGCAAGGCGCGCGTGAGCGTCGAGAGCGGCGACGTCAAGCACGTGCTGGCGCACCACAGCGCGGTGACGACGAGCGACCGCGCCGAGCTGGACGAGAGGGACGTGGTCGCGAGGCTGCGGAAGGCTGGCGGCGCCGACTACAACGGGGGACGGGGATGATGGGAGAAGGGCGAGCGAGTCAGTCGCGCGCGGCGTGCCTGGAGGCTGTCCCTGCCGGACACGGCCGACGTTGAATTCATCAATTACTATGTACCTCTTGTACTCGTACTCGTACTCCGTACTTTGCAACCACTTACTGGGAAGTCTCTGCAAGAACAGGCTGTATGGTTCGCGCCGACGGCGTCAAGGCTCGGAAGCAGGCACATCGGCCTGGCAGCGGCGACGTACAGAACGGGGTCTCACCTTGGCAGCCAGCCACGGAACCTCCAGTCGGGGCACACGGTAGAGGCAGAAGTGCCGGCTTGAGCTGCAGGTCCCAGTCTGCCAATGTTGCGGCACGACAACAGCAGCGCCAGTTGCCCACTTACACAGAGCCCAGAGAACAGGCACTTCGTATCCGTACTTCTCGTACGAGTATTCGCACAAGAGGCACGGCTGCCAGAGAAATTAACAATCCCACCCGCTGCTCTCGTCGAAACCTTGCAGGCCTGGGGTTCGTCGGCCTCGTCGTGGCGCATCCACCACATGGCTACATGCGTCGCCCTAAGCCGGTCCCTCGGCGTGGCCGCGGGCCTTGACTGGCGGACGGTGACGTATGTGCGTCTCCATCACCAGCCTACTGGGGCTAGCCAGCTAGGCGAAGCATGGCCCGGGGCCAGCCAGGGTCGGCGGTTGACGCCAATTCTCGAAAGGACGCGGAGTCGCATGCGGTGCGGCGTGGTCCTGTCCAATCCCCGCCTCGATTGGCGACAGCCCGGCGCGCCTGAGTCGTACCGCATGCGCGGCCGCAGTGCGCCGCGGCTCGTCAACTCGTCTTGTCGGGGCTCTCTGGGGCCCCGTTCGACGCCTCCAAGCCTTCCGTCGACGGGGCCTGATACTCGATCCGTACAAGGCGGCCCATCAACGCCAAACCTCCACTGACAGCCCTCGTGTCCCCACCCCCTCGGGGGGATATCCGTTGTCAGACTTTTCCCGTTGACGAGCCGTACAGTATTATATTGAGGTGCCGTCGCTGCCCGTGACGGTGTCCGTTTCCGTAGTCCGTCCTCCTCGAGTTACAACACCACCGTCGTCGCTCCTCCACCTCGACCTCGACCACGCGACAGCAGCCCCCCCCCTTCCCCCCGCCCGCCCGCAACGACAACCGACCCGGGAAACGACAGCCCGCATGAGTTGCCATCGCACGTGTGCAGGTATTTGATCGCCGTCCCGCGTCGCCCTCGCCAGCATCTTGGTTACACGCCCTCACGTGTCCCGCCTCCCGTGTCGTCCGTCCCGCCTCCGCCTCGCTCTCCTGGGCACGTCTCTGCGAGCTGCCCGTGCGTGTGTGTATAGTGCCCGGCCTCCCGTCTCCGTCACTCCTCCCGGCCCTCTAGACGACTTCGACTGCCCGGCCTCGCCTCGCCGTCCCCCGACACCATGACCGGCACCGACGTCAAGCACGACGCCGCCAGTGCCAGCGCCAGCGCCAGCAACAACATGGACCCCAAGCTGGAGCACTCCCCGCGCCTGTCCAGCGGCGAGCCCGAGTCTGCGGACCAGCTGCTCGAGAGTCTCGGCTACAAGCCCGAGCTGGCCCGGACCCGGTCAACGCTGCAGGTTGCCTTCATGTCCTTTGTGCTAGCCTCGATCCCGTACGGCCTGGCCACGACGCTCAACTACCCGCTCGTCGGCGGCGGCCCCGTCGACATCATCTGGGGCTGGGTGCTCGTGTCCGCCATCATCATCTGTGTTGCCGCGTCCCTTGGTGAAATCACGAGTGTCTATCCCACCGCCGGAGGTATTACATACAGCCCCGGCCCGCCGCTCCGGGCGGGCGATTGCGCGCCCCTTCTCCCTCCTCGCAGTGCACATGATTGATCTCGCTCTCTCTTGCAGGTGTCTACTACCAGGCCTTCATGCTCGCCCCGGCCCGCTGGCGGCGCGTCGCGAGCTGGATCTGTGGCTGGCTCTTCGTCGTGGGGAACATCACCATCACGCTCGCCGTCAACTTTGGCTCCACGCTGTTCTTCGTCGCGTGCATCAATGTGTTTGAATCGTCGCCCGGCGTCGGTGTCTTTGAGGGAACCAATTACCAGGTCTTCCTGGTCTTCCTCGGCATCACCTTTCTGTGCAACGCAGTCTCTGCCCTGGGCAACCGCTGGCTGCCCTGGCTGGATGTGAGCCCGTCTCCCCCTTGTCCCGTGCTTGCATGTCGCTGACCTTGACGAGACCGCCGCCATCTTCTGGACCTTTGCCGGCGTCATCGCCATCGCCGTTTCTGTCCTCGCCATCGCCAAGAACGGCCGCCACGATGCCAGTTTCGTCTTCACGAAATTTGAATCGAGCTCCGGTTGGCCGTCCGGCTGGTCCTTCATGGTTGGCCTTCTTCACGCGGGCTACGCCACGTCGTCCACGGGCATGATCATCTCGTGAGCCTCCTCCTTTGCGCGAGTAGACCGGGGCCATTCCGCTGACAGCCGCGTAGCATGTGCGAGGAGGTGCAGAAGCCTTCGATTCAGGTTCCCAAGGCCATGGTCGCCACCATCCTCATCAACACCATTGCTGGCCTTCTCTTCCTGATCCCCCTGGTCTTTGTCCTTCCCGACATCCAGGAGCTCATCAGCCTTGCCTCTGGTCAGCCAGTGCCGACCATCATCAAGTCTGCCGTCGGTTCCTCTGGGGGCGCCTTTGGTCTCCTCGTTCCCCTCATGGTCCTTGCCATTCTCTGCGGCATCGGCTGCACGACAGCCTCGTCGCGTTGCACGTGGGCGTTTGCCCGGGACGGCGCCATCCCGGGCTCCAAGCTGTGGATGAAGGTCAACCACAAGCTCGACGTGCCCCTCAACGCCATGATGCTGAGCATGGTGGTGCAAATCATCCTCGCCCTCATCAACTTTGGCTCGTCGGCCGCCTTCAACGCCTTTTCTGGTGTCGGTGTCATTTGCCTGACGGCCTCGTATGCGACGCCCATCGCTATCAGCCTGTTCAGCGGCAGGAAGCAGGTCAGGACCGGCAAATTCTACCTCGGCCCCGTTGGCGTCTTCTGCAACATCGTTGCCATATGTACGTGCTCTTCCCTTGTCTGAGTGCTCGTTGCCATTGCTAACCAACTTGTTTGCAGGTTGGTCCATGCTAGCTATGCCCCTGTTTTGCATGCCGTCCATGATTCCGGTGACCGCTGCGACGGTCAACTACGCGCCGGCCGTCTTCGTGGCCGCGATGGCCATCTCTGGGCTTTGGTACTGGGCTTGGGGACATAAGAACTACGCGGGCCCTCCTGTACAGGGAGAGCACGTGCACAGCACTTAACGGTGGCAGAGATGCCCGCTGGTGTATAAACTTGCCTATATAGCATACAATGTGCATACGATTCAAACAACCTCTGCTGTTTCTGTCCCTGTCGTTGCGTTGTACCCGCAGCTACTTTGACGAGCCTGGTTGTCACACGAGTGCTCCAAGTCAGTACCTGATGATCAGCCTTCACCTGTGTTTGAGCAGTTGACCGCATATATAGTTGTTGGCAACTCCCAGTGGCTTCGTCTTCATCTCTTGCATTGGTTGAGCCGCACCTGCGCCATCAATGGCTCAGAAAGGAGTAGGGTGTCCAAGGGCGGAGTGGATTCGAGCGCCAAAGACGAACACCATCGGGCTACCCTATAGCACTTTGAAGGAGACAACCGCATGGGGTGCTGCCTTGGCTTGATGCAATGCTTATACGGAGTGCGCTGGGAAGAATCACGGATGCTAGTGGTATGGAGTTTTCATGAATAAGTTCTTCCTCACGTTAAATATATCCCTGAGTAGAGTTCGATGTCACGACGACAGTGTTTGAAGTCTTAGGCCTGCACGAAATACGCATGATGGCCATGTTCACCAAGTTGTGGCCTGCTCCCGAACAACAGCTACCCTCACATTCCCTTGACTTGACGGTGCGAAGCTTTCCCTCAGTCAATAAGTCGTAGCACCGCAGCAGCATGGGGTCGACACAATCTTGACAATCCACCAAGCCTGATTTACGGACTGCTGTCACACACGCGCTCGCCTGCACTTGATCACTGCCTCCAGCTTGAGACGTAATTGATCTTCCCTCTCCTCTCCTTGATGTGAAAAGGGGTGGGAAATGAGCGAGTGAAAACACACGTACCGATGGGTGAGGCTTACAATTCTGGCGCCTGGACAAGACACGCAGCAATCTGTAAAGCGCCATGCATATCGGTGAGCTGGGGACTTGGTCGTCGTGCCGCACAAAGTGCCATCACAGGACGGCCTGCATACGTGGTAATTGCGTGCCGCACCATCCTGAGTGCAGCGCTTGTGCTGCAGCGACTGCGACTTGGATGCACGGGTGGCCGATCTTGAGATAATCGGGAGACAGACGCAGTGAATCGGGTCCGCGAAGTCCTGCGCCGGCGCAGAACATTGGATCCTATGACTGTAAAGAGTTTCAGGAGCCGCCGAGGAGGTCTCCATGCTGGGCCTGTCAAGCTTCGGGGTTTCCGACGCTGAGAATCTGAGCCGTTTGCCGTCTCATGGTACGACGCCGTTGGACGTGTGCCGGTGCCTGCAACACCACGATCGGGTGAGATAAAAGCCCGCCTCAATGGCACCACAGCGGGGTGCAGCTCCACCGCAGACGGCCAACCGACGGCCAACAGACGGCCTGCATCCAGCCACAGGCTCGAGTTCCCTGCTGGCAAGACGCTGTGGCTGTACCCGAGTCGTCCTATCAGGCGGCCTCTTGGTCATGGAGGGTGTGCAGACGCGACGGCGCGGGATGGTGATGTGACGGAGCTTGGTCTTGGAGACCCCGGAGGCGCCACGGAAGAGTAGCCACGGGAAGGGCGGAAGCCATGTTTGATGAAAGCTGTCATGGCAATCCCGCTTTCCCAGGACCCGGAGATTGGTTTAGCTTGAGCCTATCTCTACCTCGCTTCTGTTGGTGCCTCCCGTTATCTATTCCGCCGATTGTCGGCACCCGTAGGTCACGAGAGGCAACAAAGCACTGCCGACGACGTTGTCGATCCTGGAGTCACCGCGTCCGGCATGGCTGACGTTCTGGGGTGCTAGTGCTGTCTGTCTGGCCATCCTGTAGCTAACAGATTCGAGGATGCAGCTGTGATATGCTTGTGCCGTGGCATCACACTGTGCCGCTCTCCCATCCCCGCATTTGCAATCTGGGGTTGACCCGACCTATCCGTAACCGACTGTGACGGTGAATGGCTAGACCGCAGCGGTTGATTGTCGATGGCATCGACGGCGTGTAAGCAGTGGTTTGCCGCTTTAACTGACCGGTTCCTGCCCTCGACGGAGGGCCAACCAACCAAGCCACGCTGCGACAGTGGGCACTTGGCAGCATCCGTCTAGCCATCGACAACCAAGGGGTACAGGTAACAGACTGATCATCGACGTCGTGGTGTGAGCACAGCAGCACCAACCGCGACCTTTCCAGAACCTCTCCGCATTGATAGACGGGCCAAGCCACACCTTGGGCAACTCGTATACACTTCTCGCATCGCAGCAAAGGCGCATGGACTACTGACTTGGCTGCAGTCTCCCAGTTTGAGATGGACCAGCATGCCAGCAACAGCAACCTGAACGAAATGACGCGTTATCAGCTGCGGAAAGAGGGGTTTGCTCTTTGCAGAGCACGAAACACGCTTGTGCCATGCCTTGCCAGACACAGCCTTCCCCGACGTCTTACGGCGGCCAGTTGGACACGGCTCCCGCAGCCGGGCACTGACAAGTCTCGGGCTCTGTATCCTGCCCTCTTCCAAGCTTTTGAAACTCGTGGCACGACGCAACCGCTCGCTGTTCATTAATCCGGGGCGTGGTGGTGGTGACCGAGGGTGTTGACCCCTATTCTACCCAAGCACTACCGAGAGCCATGGGAACCAACAGTTCGTTCGCACAGGTACAAGGCCAGCGGCTAAGAAACTCCCGCACCGAAAGATGGGTGTTGAACCTGAATTGCCCGTGCCAGTGTGCATTATGCAGCCACTTGGAGTCGGCACGGGACCCCGGCGTGCGCGCGTTGTCAACACGTCTGCCGTCGGTGTGAGCCCTGTCAACACCGTAGACTTTTAGAGCCCACCATCCTTCCCGCTTGGTGAATCTGCAATCTCGGACAAGGCCACGGTTTGCTGCTCTCTGCGACCCCGGATTCGAGACTCTCCAGACCGCGACTCTTGGTGGTGGCGCCACTGCGCCTGACGGCGCTCGTGGCAGGCGAGTGGGAATGTGCAAAGGGTCCAGGGTAGGCAAGGCATGGCAAGGATGTCGAGCTGCCGGAGTTGCACAGACAATGCAGTGGAGCGACCGCGGTGTCGTTGATAAGGCCTCCTAAACGTGCTTCCCGGGTGGCGATTGCAGCATGCCATTCATTCACGTTGGGAGTTGGCTGCAGGATCCTCTGGCGAAAGGACGCCTGTTGTCGAGATATGCAGGTATAAGTGCTCGCCCCTCTTCACGTTGCGTGCTAAAGCACAGCCTCCCGCAAGAACTCATCTTTGATGAGCAGGTTGACGGTGAGCAGTTTCCTGGCAGGTCACACAGGTACATGAAGCTCGGACGGAGTCTGCCAACGTCAGGTCCGCGGCGATGAGGCCATTCATGGCGGGCGAAACTCGTGCCTTCCCCTCATTACATGTGCGCCACCGCATGCGGGCTTGGACGCCCAATGCAACTTGAGCGCTCGTATGGACGAGGGCTAGGTCCAAGGCACAGTGAGGTCGGCGCGAGCCAGTTCCCCTCAGTCGCGGCGCGAACCTCGAGTTGTCCGCTGGGAAAGGCGTGTGCGACGTGTACGTGGAAGAAGCATGCGAGACTCCATCTCGAGCAGCCAAGCGCAGTTACAGTACGAGTACGTAATCGGCTGGGACTGGGGCCATGTTATTTTAGGCCTATCGCCATGGAATGATGCGGCGCAACACCATCGTGACGTGGGGCCGCTGCCGGCACGGCGGCGGTGGGCACGGCAAGGTCCCAGTAGTCTGGACTTGTCAGGCAGCTGAACGGAGACGAGCCTTGCCGCGTGTCCCCGTAGCTGTGAAGCCATATCGAAACCTGATATACGCATGACTGTTGAGGTGGCTGCAGCTTGCGAACCAGGACCCAGTGGCGAGACCTCTGCATCCGTTGTCGGAACCCGGAGACGGAGCAGACACAGCTCGGGGCGATGGATGTTTCCCCGATCAGAGACATGGTTTGAGTCTGCTGTCTTACATATTGTTGGCGGCTTCGGTGGATTCAACGAAGCTGCAGCTCGTCGGACTGGGTAGTCCGTAGTCTTCGCGAGACCAGCCAGTCACGCCGCTTCACCCCCGCGGGCATCTGTTTGAAGCCAGGGCTGATGGAAAATTGCCCCCTTGACCTTTGCATTCTGGCACAAGCTGGCTTGTTCCATCCATGCGAGTCCAGGATGCGGCCTTCCCTGCTAGCGCAACGCACAGCCGAACTTGATCGGACCAAGCGCCGCCGGCCAATCATGGGCAGGGCCCGCACGGTATCATCGAGATGGCGACGGCTGGGCGAGATGGTGTCGAGTTTTCTGCCCAACCAGCGCGTGCTGGCGGGCTTGCTGGGACGCGAGGGGCTGCATGGCGGCGCAATCACGGGCAACCTGGCGACGCGTCGAGCGAGACCTTGGGGCAGATGGCCAGCGCGGGAGCAAACATGGGGCTGCGGCCGCCACGGAGTCAATGGCATCAACGTTAAGTTCCCGTCGTGTGTCGGCGGTTGTTGAGTCTGAGCTCGCGGCGCTAACCAGTTGAAGGTTTGGGGCTGAACGGCGCAGCAGCCGCAAGGCTGTCGACGAGCCTCCCGGAGCAGCGTCCGTCGCTCTCGGAAGCGGCGCGAGTTGGACGACACGGCCAGACAGGCGGCGGGAGCCTTGGCGATGCCAGCCGCCGTTGCAGCCAGGCCTGGCATGTCACGCCCGCCCTCTCGCTGGCTCTCCTGCAGCCGCATCATGTACTCGTACTCGTAGTTGCAGCCGCAGAGTCCACAAGTGGGATCGTCGAGGACGTCTGTGCTGCAGGAGGGTGGCAGTAGAGGAAAATTGCGAAAGCGCTCCCGTCCGCTCCACTCGAGCCATGTTGAAGCAACCACTTTGGCTGGTGGGGCCGTTGTTCCGGCGGCTCGCTGGAGTTGACGGATGACCTGCAGAGACGCCTGCGTGGAATGGGCTCCCTGGTCGGCCAAGAGCACGGGTGGTCGCCAGCTCAAAGTTGTTGGGGATGGTATTTGCCACTGCCATGCCATGGCCATTGCCAGCCGACTTGGTCCGCGGGTTGGGGGTTGGTACTTTGCAGCTGCATGTCTGGACGGACTACTCGGTAAGAATAACCTTTCTGGCGTCAGACTCCAGGTTTCCCGAGGCTTGACATTTGGCGGAGAAGCTTCTGCCGGGATCTTCTAAGGCTGACGGCACATGTTGATATCATGGTGTAACATCAAGCACGGTACAGAGGCCGCCGAGCGAATGACGGCAACGCAACCTGTTCCTGTAGATTGTGCAAGCGCTCCGTACTGTACGAGCAATTTGCACACTACTGGTACTCCGTAAAGCAGATATATTCTGGGGTTTAACATGCGGAGTCCTAGTTTGCGGAGAAGATGGCAGACGAAACAAAGACAACGGTGGTCGCTGATGGTGTTTCGCTACAAGATATGGCGAGCTCCAACCATGGCAACCCTGGCCGGCCCCACCGGATTTGCGAAGGCTAACCAACCCTGACCCATGCCTGATCCATCCTTATCTTTCGTCGCCGCCAGGACGGCGCCGTGGCGGAGACGAGGCCGAAATCTCTGCCCGCGGCGGCGGCAAGAGACAAACGTTGCAGATACGACGAGGGCGAAAGCGGGCATCCGGCGCGGGAGCCGCTGTCTGCGAGGTTTAAGTTACAGTGCGCATCGGCATGGGAAGGGAGAGGCCCAGAGGAGTATGCAGGTGGCGATGGAACCGGGGAATCAAGTAGGGCACAAACGTCGGCTGGCCTGGCCGGAGAACCTCATATACGGCGGGCAGTCCTCGAATGAACGAGCCGTGGAGAGGCGAAACACCGTCTCAGGTTTGTGGCCTGGGCGCAGCGTGGTCTTGCATTCCGACATTTCCAACCAAGTGACACTCGTGATAAGCCCGGCCTGCCGTGCCAATTCAGTAGGGAGGGAGCGCCGGAGCCGGTCTCGGGGGGCGCAAAGTTTGGCGACTCGTCGGACGGTCGGTTGACGGTTCTGGCCGTCTGCGCCTCGCGGGTTTTGCCTGCCAACGGCGCACAGCGGTGGGGGGGCGAGTTTTGCCTTTCCCCAGAGCGGCCTGGGTGCAGGGCATGGCGTCTGTTCTTATCGGTGAATAGTGAATAATGAACTTGCAGTGCCTCGTCCGAGTTGTCCCAGTCTTTAGAGCTTCGCGCGGGTTCGCCGTAGGAAGTGCCTCGTCCGAGTTGTCCCAGTCTTCAAGAGCTCGCCGTTGTCGAGCCTGGCGACAACGACACCAGTACGTCATTGTGCGGGCCAGGCCCATCCCGCAGCAAGCAGGCAAGGAAGCGGCGTCCTCGTAGGGCATCGTGGGTTTTGACAGGGGTGATTCTGACGATGCCGAATCGCTAGCGAGAAGCACGCACTGTCCAGCGCCACACCCAACAGGGCCCCCCCCC
>JALHBX010000716.1:0-13760 GCA_024340025.1 Tolypocladium tundrense | reverse complement strand
GAGAGGAAGCCGCCGGTGTAGCGGGCGGGCTGGCCGGCGAGCGGCGGCGCGGCGGCGGCGGCGGCGGCGTCGACGACGGCGGCGTTGCTGTGCGGCGCCGAGGTGGAGATGTTCTTGAAGAAGGGGATCTTGGAGATGAGCTTCGAGCGCTGCTGCGGCGCGGGCGCGGGCGACGAGGACGCCGACGCGGAGGAGACGGAAGCGTCGCTGTCCGATAGGCCCTCGCTGCTGCTCGTCTCAGACCCCGTCCGCGAGAGCGCGGGCATCTCGCCCGGCGCCGACTTCATGTCCCCGAAGAACTGCTCCGCCAGCCGCACCGCGACGCCGTGGTCGACGCCCGCAAACGCCAGCACCATCCGCTCGGGCTTGTAGAACAGGTCGCGGTACGTCATGACGGTGCTGCGGCCGATGCTGCCCAGGCGCTCCTCCGGGCACAGCAGCGGGTTCCCGAGCGTGTTGTCCTTGAAGGCGGCCGTGTGCACCAGCTCCGGCAGGATGAGCTCGGGCTTGCCCCAGATCTCGGCGATCTCGTAGCGCGCCGTCTCGATCTGCTCGGCGACCTCCTCCTCGGTGATGCGCGGGTCGCGGATCGTCTCGGCCAGCAGGCCCACCGTGGTCGGCACGGCGCTGTTGAACGTGGCCGCCTGGTACATCATCGACTCGCGCGACGACGCGCACTGGATGTTGCCGCCCAGCGCCTCGACCTTCTCGAGCATCTCGTCGGCCGAGTGCGTCGACGTCGACTTGAACGCCAGCCGGTCCATGATGTGCGACACGCCGCGCAGCCCGCTGTTCTCGAACCGCGAGCCCGCCTCGACGTACACGCCGACGCCCGAGAAGGACCCGGGCAGCGCCTCGGAGGCGACCCTCAACCCGTTCGGCAGCGTCGTGATCTGGTCCAGCTCGGTCGGCTCCTAGCATCCCATCTCCGTCAGCACGCCTCGACAGGTCACCGACTCGGGCAAGGTCCTCCAACCTTTGGGATCCCTTCCACGGCGATCGTCGCCAGCGACCTCCTCGGCAGGACCAGGCCCGTCTTTTGCCGCAGCAGCCGCGAGCACGAGGCCCCGGCCTTGGGCTGTAGCCGCGTCGTTAATTGTCGCAACATTGTCGGCTGCCCTGTTGTGAATCGGAACAAGCGTTGACCGTGACGGTTCGGGCGGGACGAGTTTGCGACGCCACCAAAATTAGTACTGGGGGCTGCGCTCGGCGATAGGTCGGATCATTGCGGCGCCGGAGATCCGACATCGCGGAGCGAGCAACGGCCATGACATCAAACGGCTGCGTACAAAGTACCCGCCAGCCACAAAGTTGGATTCCGCAGTCGTTGAGCAGTCACAGAATACAGTTCAATCACGAAGAGGCTAATCACGACAGCCGATAGATACACCACATGTTGAACCCTATTCAAAGCAGTCAGCAGTACGTCACATTCCAGAATGTTGCATTCGGAGCGATATCATGCCCACATGCCATGCCATGCATGTATATATACTCCACCAGTGTCTTATACATTAACAAAAACGACAGTCCGTCTGCAAATGCCGTCCGCCATGCCAAAGCACAATTCTCCAGAACTTTGCACCGCCCAGTGACCATTGCCCAACTCGACTGGTCCCACAACTCCGTGCGCCGGCGCAGCCGCGTGTATCGGGCGCATGAAAGCGATCAAGCAAAGCACCGACGCCTCTATGAAATGTACAATCTGCACGCTATGCCCCCATGAAGTAGAAAGCAACGTAGCTCCCGGGATTCTCTGCGAGTCCCCGCCATTTTCGTTTCGTCGTCTTCACCGGCTCGAGTCGTCGCTGGGGATGTTTCCGCTCAGGTCCATCCCTGCCGCTGCGTCGAGACTTCGCATCTCCGAAGTGGCATCCGCAACCCGCCGTCCCGCGCTGCCGTCAAACACCCACGGGCCGGCGTTGTTCCTGGGCGTAATCGGGCCTTCGCCATTGGTGCTGGGCGACGGGGAGCGGCCGTCTCTCAGGTGATTGACTCGGCCGGAGCCGGACGCCGGGTTTCTGATGGGCAGCGGCTCCGTGGCCGATTGCGGCACGCTCGTCGATCGACTGGCTGGGCTGTCGGAAACGCTCACGCTGACCGTGACATCCATGACGTCGGCATCCTGGACGGTGACATCTGCAGGCTCGGGCGAGGACGCCTCCGTCTCCGGCGGCTGATCACCTGGCTGCGGCGTCTCTCCCTCCTGGCCCTCCTCGAGCTGTTGCCACTCCTCCGAGGGCTCCTCCACGTCGGCTTCCAGGTCGGCCCCGGCTCGACAATTGGGGCAGACAAAGATGGGGTATTGCGGGGATGTCAGCAGCGATCGTACACACTTGAAGTGCCACGTATGTGAGCACGGCGCCACGAAGAGCGATTGGCACGGCTGCGGAGCAACAGAGTCAGCGGGGACAGGTTCGCCAGTCATGAACGGCGGGAGTTGACCAACTGCAATGGAATTGAGGCAGATTGAGCAGTCCTGGGAGCTCGAGCTCGCCACAGACGCGGCACCGTTGGATGCCATCGTCCGCAGCCGCTTGTGAGCAGCCATGCTAAGAGAAGAGAGCGTCAGTCAGGGTCCTCTTGACCAGTTTGGGAATGGAGGGCTGATCGGTCGACTCACTTGAAAGTATTCAGCTTGTTCTGCCATCCGCGGTTCAGCTCGAGCCTCATCTTGACACAGCGGAAAATCATCTCCTCGCCGCCCTTGAAGTCAATTCCCAACTGGACAATGTCGCCGTCGTTGACCGGATACGCCTTACTCTCCTGCGACGGCGGGCTGAGCCGGATGTGGTTGAGGAACGTCCCCGACGAGCTCTTGACGTCCCTAATGTACCACTTGCCGTCCTCGGACCAGAACTCGCAGTGCCGTCGGCTCACCACCTTGCTCTTGAAGCCCACGGGCGCGGCCGACGGCTGGTTGCCGGCCATGTTGGCGGCGGCCTGGCCATCCCGCTCCGAGTAGCGGCCGACGCGGATGACCTCGGAGCCGTTGGGGAGGGTGCGGGAGATGGGGGGAAAGGAGAGGGACGGCCGCGTCGATCGAGGATCGTAGTAGGCCGAGAAGCGTATTGACGGGGCAGTCTCGGGGGTGGTAGATGCGGCGGTGGCGGCCGCGGACTCGCCCGTCGTGGAAGTAGTCGTCCGCGTCATGGCGGGCTGCTCCTCGTCAATCGTGTCGGCGGCGACGCCAGCACCAACGGCCTGCACCGGGCCAGACTGCTGGTCGGCGGACTCGAGGATGGGCTCCGGCGGGCTGGCCTTTGGCGAAGCCCCGACGCCTCGCTGCGGCGTCGTCGTCACGTACGCCGTGCCGGGCGTCGAGTTGACAAGCGTCAGTCGGTTGGGGTTCTGGGCGGCGGGGACGGTCGTCGCGGTCGCAGTCGCGGACGCGGTCGCGGCGTGCGAGTAGCTGGCGGAGCGAGTCAAGCTGCCGCCAGCGTGTCCGGGCGAGGTGCTGCCGCTGCTGCTCGAGTGGTGGCCGCTGTCACGCGACAACAGGTGGTTGTGGGTGTAGTTGCGCAGGTAAGAAAGGCCGCGGAGGCGGCTTTGTCGTGAGGGCGAGACAGGCGTGGCAGCCTGGGGCCCGGGGGGAGGCGACGACACCGGCTGGGTAAACATTGGGATGGACGTCTCGCGGCTGCCTTGCGGATGGATGGATCACGACGCGGGCCACCACGACTTGCGAGACAAGAGCAAAACAGCCAGCGGCGGAGAGCAAAGGAAGTTGAGAAACGGTCGCGGCAGGCGACCTAGTGGGGACGGGGGAAGGGGTGGCTGGTCGCGCAGGGCGACGCAAGTTCCGGGTGCTGGATTTGCAGTCGAAAACGAAAAAAGGGCTTCGATTGACGTCGACGCCGGATTGCGCGATGGATCGCGAGGCCGCGAGGCTGCCAAGTTGCGCTGGACGGCGGCCCTGACTGGGTTGCCTCACGGTTCGCCTTCGCACTCGGAGATCGGCAGAGGCCTCGGCAGCCGCAGCGCAGCAAGGTGAGGCGAGACGAGTCGAGGCTCGAAACGGCGCGCGGCTAGTCGAGCAGTCAAGCGGGAAAACGACGCCGCCGGCGATGCGCACGGGAATAGACGCTGTGCAACCGCGACCGGGCGGCAGGGCAGGGACGAGGCGGACGGCGAGCGAGCAGCGACGGTTACACGAGCAACGACGGTGCGCGGTCGGCGGTTTGAAGCAGGATGGAGGGCTGCCCGGCTGGAGCAGTGGAGGGAGGGATGGATGAGGTGGGTTCCAGCATTCGAGGCGACAGCGGCGGGGGTTGGTCGCGGTTTTGTGGAGGCGGGACGTTTCGTCGGGTGCGTGCTAGGGGTCCTTTCAGCGGCCTGAACTGCTGGAGCGACAGCCTACCTATGTACCTACAGCACCATACCTGTGGGCAGCCCACATCGGCAGCCATGGCGCCCAGGCTGTTGTACGACGCACCCGCCACGCAGGTCCCAAGGGTGCCTCTGGTACACTAGTTGTTCCAAACGGGCGCGCGACCTCGGTCTGAATGGTGTGCGCGATGGCCACTCCCGCCCTCGCTCTCTCGAGGCGTCCAGGTGCCACTGCCCCGGATCACCGGCCTGGTCTGCTGCAGCAGTCAGTCGCTGGCGTGTTGGTTCGCATGGCGCTCCGCTAGCTGCTTCCAGCTGAGGTGCGCCAGTGCACCGGGCAGGGGTCGTCAGCAGGCTCCACGGCAGGCTGTCGGCGATGGCCTCAGCGCCAGACGTCATGCCGCGTCTGCTGCGAGGCGATGGCTGTGGCGGTTTGCTCCTCCAGGATCCATTGTGCGGCTGCCTGGGAAAGGCACGGAGCGCTCGACGCCGAGGTGATGTCAGGCATTGATCATTGACTTTTCAGCAATACGCCTGACCGGTGCTGCCGGCTGGCTCTCGGACTCCCGGTGGTGGTGGTGCCCTGATCATTTGCTCTGCACGACGCCCCGCGCGCCTGAGCTAGAGATGGGCGAGCGAGCTAATGGCGCCCCGCCAGCGACAGCCGCCCTCGTGCTCGACTCATGAGGCGGAATCCGGTCGTCTGGAAGAAAAGAAATGCAATCGTCAAGAGACCGTCATCCGCTTCAGCCTTGCCTCTTGTGTGCTTTTTTTTATTTTAGGTGCGCAATGGCCATCGCTCGCTGGCTGGCGACGGCATCGTCGTATCGTCCCATCGCGATGTCAGTGGCGGCCGCGGGGCGTCTTGACTGGTCCCGGCGAGCGCGGCGCTTCAGGCGGCATCTTCCAGGGCGGAACCTTGATTACGCCAGTACTCGTACGCAGTAGATGAGATGAACGTCGAGATGGACGTGCCTCGTATCGTTCTCGTAGTCCGAACACAACATCACCGAAGCGGCCCTACAGAGCAGGGGGCCCGAGAAACGTGCCCTGTCTCGCCGTCTTGGATTGTTCGCTCGTGGCAACTCGCAGGTGAGACAAGGGCTCGGCGCCATCCATCCAGCGGAGCCATTCATCCGCGCATTCCATTCCGCCGCTGCCATGATGCCCGGTTGTGCTTCATTCGCATGCTGGATATTCTTAGCCACGTCCAAGTGCGGTCGTGTTGTGGAGGGATTCCACCAGAAGGTCTGGGGCTGGGCCGCTGCCTCCGCTGACGCTGCGACTCTGCGCTTGTTCACCGGACCCAGCTGACAGGACTGTCCGAAATCACATCGACCAACCACGCACCTGATGATTATCAGCATCCTTAATGACATGCTCCCCGCAGTAACCTAAATGTCGGGGCTTTCAACGCTGCGGCCAGACCACGTGAAGACTGCCCTGGCAGCTGACTCTCGCTGCCACACCCAAGCCATAAGTCGTTCAAGGGCATGACACCTCCGCTGTCCGAGTTCATATCTTTCCTTGCCTCCATCTCGCACTCCCGTGGTTACCTGAGGTACCACAGCAGCACCCAATAAGTGCACGACATTTAATTCTTCAACGACATCTCCCAAGGGAGAAGAAAGTGGGCTCCCAGGGTGCAAGGCATGACGATATTTGGGCGTCATACCTCGTAAAAGCAGCGAGGGAGGGATGAAACTCCTTCGTTCCGTCACAGGTCGCCCTAGCCCACTGTCGGTGCAGGTCCCCACGCTACGGATGAGCGCGAAGTATTCGTGTAATACTCGTATACTCGTAAGGTAGTTACCGGCGTTTGATGGAGCCGGACAGATGTAGACAGCGATAGGTGCGGTTTCCCCCTGCGGATATTCCGCGGGCGGGGCTCCGGCGCTGGACCGGCGCGGCCTGAGCCGGCTGCGCCATCGGACGCCGGACCGGGCCCCACCTCGCGCCTCCACCGTATTCGACAAGACCGGGCGGCGCTCCAAGGATGCTCCAAGATTGGCCGACGGCTCTACGTTCGTGCAGCTCCAGAAAACAGTGGAATAGATAAAAGTCAATTGAAGCGGAGGAACCCTTTAGGCTTCACGGAAGGGGAGGTCCCGAGGTCGATTGCCCCAAGAGCGAGTTGAGATTGTGGATGCAAACGAGGTCGGCCAAGTCACAGATGCCGTCAGTCAGTTACCTGCTATCGAGCCGAAATGCTCTCCGTGATTCCTGTATCTTTGCCTGGTTGGTGACGTGGATGCCCTCGGCCATGTTGTGCAACGACGGGGTTTGTTTGAGCCATACTGTCCCCCTCTTCCCGTGTCAGTGGTTGTTTTGCATGGGGCTCCATTTCGAGATTATCCTCTTCCGAGAGCAGGCACTTCACATCAGGCCAGCCATGCTCAGAGCACGTCCGTCAAACCTTCCATTCAGTATTCATGCAATCAACGCAGAGGCGCCGTTTGGCATGGCATCTCCTTACTCCATACGCATCTACTTCTTAAACGCCGCATGTCCCAGCCTCTCAATCTCCCTCCCCTCCTGCGACCCCCTCCCCGCCGCTTCTAGCAGCCGCTGCCACGCCTCCGCGTCCTTGAGCCGCACCGCCTCCTCCGCCGCCCGCACTCGCATCCCGCACTTCTCGTACATGGTGATCGTCTCTCCGGCCTCCAGGCCCGTGCACTTGGGCACGAACACGGCCGCCAGCCGCGGGTTGCCCGCCTGCAGCGTGAGGTTGAAGAATGGCTGTGTGTGTTAGTCGAGTGAGTTCCGTCAACACACGGACATGGGCACTCACCTCCCACCCAATCGGGCTTTTCTTCGCCTTTGCAATCTCCTCGATCTCGTTCCATTCGCGCTTCGCGACCAGCGCCCGCAGCCTGCAAAGGATCACATGCGCGTTAGCAAACTGAACAGCTCTTGTCGTGTTATTGCCCGGGGTCTTGGTATTACGTACCGGATCCACCACGCCACCTTGTCTGGGACCTTGAACTCGCTCTGGATCTTCTTGGCTTGGCTGTTGTACCCAAGCCGTATCAGCTTAAACAACGTCTCGTTGACACTGAGCCCCGTGAATGTATCCGTCAGGTCTCGGTCAAAGGCCTCCTGCATGCGAAGCAGCGTCGTCGCCTCCTTGAGGGCATGCAGCTCCAGCGTCGCTTCTTTCGTGTCGGAGAGGAGCTTCGCTGCCAGCGCGAGCTTGTCCGAGGCCGTACGGGCGTCAGGCTGGTGAAGCGACTCGCGGATAAAGACGTTGGCCCCGTCCACACGCCGATCGTCTTGGTAGTACATGTCCTTGAGCAGGGCGTTGTCGCCTTCCCTCATGGCCGCCGCCTCCACCATCGCCGTCGCCGTCGGCCGGGCGTTGATGACTCGGAAGAATGCTGCCAAGGGCAGCTTCTTCTTCAGCTGTAGCAATACGGAGAGCGTGAGGTCCGTGTCTCCGCTCTCAATGGCCTTGTCCAGGGCGAGCTCGTCTTCCTCCATGTCCAAAAGGAGCGGCACTTGTCTCCCACCGCGCGGCTCATGGTTCAGCAACTCCGTGGCGAGACGAACCCGGCCCTCATGGTATGCGGCGCGGGCAATCTCCTCAAAAGAGATTCCGGGCTTCCCGGACAGCCTCTCCACCACCAGTCGGCATATCGTATCATCGTCTTCAGCGCCGATGCGAACCTTGGTGGATGCCCAATGCACGTATATTCGGTCCGAGGGGAGCTTGAGGTACCCAGCTATTTTCAAGGCGAGCAAGTAGTCATGGCGGCTGAGCAGCCGCTGTATCAACCTCTCGGGGGTCAATCGATGGTACTGCTCGAACGTCAAGGGAATCCCGATTTCGTAGTCGCGGACTGCGTTCAACACTCGCAGAGTCTCGCACATGTCCACAAAGTCATCGCTGTTGTAGATATCAAGCACAGATTTGCCAAACGAGGCTGCCTTGAGGAGCCTCTTCTGCCACTTGACGTCGAACTCTCGGCCCGCCGCATTCACGCAAGTGTCGACAGCCTCTGTCAGGTTCGGCCGGATGAGCTGAATGTAGTCGTCTGCCTTGGGGGACTCCATTTCCAACTGCCCGACGGCATCCAGCAGAATGGACGCCGGTGATGATTCTGAGGCATGGCCAAACACCTCGAGGCTGTCACTGGGCACCCTCTCCAGGAACTCGCAAAAGTCGTTTGTAATTAATCGAGCACCATCATGCTCTATACAGGTCAGCAAAGTCTGCTAGGGGTATTTGGCTGCCGTACCGGAAATTACGTGCACTCTTGTGCTATCGTATATGAACGAAGAGGACTGGTCTCCCGGTCCGATAATGTGCACCTCGTCTTCCCAGGCAATAATGGCATCGCTTCCGCACCACTCGACATACTGCGGCGGCGTCTGGGAGTCCGAGTGGTGCTCAAACAGCATGTCTTGAAAGTCGCTCGAGACGACGTGCGCCTTGCCGTTCTTGCCGTACAGGTTGACATATCGACCGTCCGGTGACACGCTAATGTGACTAAAGGGACCCTTATCCAGGAAGCGATCCTCGCAGTCTGTGGCGTCAACGACATAGACCGTCGAACCAACACTCAGTAGCACCTCTACTGACCGAGACAGCGTGTGGTCTGGCGAGATGATGGCCCAAGCGTGGATTTCGCCTTCTGGAGTAGTTGCCAGAAGCTTCGGTCGGGGTTCAGCATACGATGAGACCGTAACCAGCGAGTTATTTCCCAAGAGCGCCACCATGCCGTTGTCATAGAATCTGAGAGCAGTGAGCAAGTCGTCCGAGATGACGGGTCCGGCCACCGTACCGGCATGATTCAACGCCATAGTTGTCTGCGCCATGTCCCAGAGAAAAGTTGCCAAAGTCCCCTTGGAGGTCGTAGCAGCGCACATTTCCGTCAGCCGTCACGACCAGCAGAGACTCGTCCTCTGACCATCCGAGCCCTACGATGACGCCCTTGTCCCAGGGAATGCTGCGCAGCTTCTTGCCGGCCAGGGTGTAAATGTCTATGGCGGGTTTGGAAGACCGCCCAGGCTGGTGAGCCAGCAGTTTAGTGTCATCGCGCCAGAGTGCTGCAAGTCGTTAGCTGCCGACGTTGCTATTGCCCTCCCCTTGATGGATGCCCGCGATGACGCGTCACTTCCGCCAAGCGCCATGAAACAGGTTCATTTCTTCATCCACGCGCGTACAAGGGAGCATCTCTTACCCAAAGCACCGGCATAGGGGGCTCCCGCGATGACATGGTTGTCCAAGTCCAGGTCCTGGTCGAAGACGGCGGTATACTGCTGCGTCCTGCGGAACCACTTCTCCCCCAGACTCTCCCAGTCGGCTCGTGCATGCAGGGTGTCCATGCTGCATGCGTTATCTCATCGCGTCCAGGCCGCCTCGGTCGTGGACAGGCGAGGGTGTCAGCTAGGGGACTGTGAGATTCGCAAGCTCAAGTGAGGTCGGAGCTGTCGATCTCGCGCGGCACCGACGTCAGGTGAGGCTATTCCTCGGCTAAATGGGCATCCCTGCCATAGCCGTCATCGAGCTGCCCCGCCATGCACTATCAGGTGCAGCAGTACTTTGGCATTTCGGGTGCGCAGCACTTGCTCCCTCACATCTCACAACATTTCCATTTTCGAATACTGCAGTCAAAATGCCAAACTGGAGGGAGGAATACATTTCATCCCTCAAGGATGTCGAGCTCAAGACCCCCGTAAACATGGAGCTCGTCCAGGCCTGTACGTGCCCAAACGCGCCCCTCTTGGGTCTCGACGTCCGAGACTCCAAGCTAACCCTCGCGCAGGCTCCCAGATGGCCGATCGCATATCCGCGCTCGAGGCCGAAAAGGCAGCATTGGAGGCCCACGTCTCGAGCACCAGCACGGCGAACAACGCGAAAGCGCGGCCGAGCGGTCCGGCGTCGGACGATGGCGTTGCCGCGCAGCTCCGCGTCGACCTCGCCGAGTCCCTGCGCTCCAAGGGCGTCACCGAGGCGCGGCTGCGCGCGGCAGAGGACGAGCTCGCCAGGCTACGCACCAAGACCAAGGACGACGGGCGAGCCGTCAGAGGCCTCACTGCTGATCGGACGACTCTCACGACGCGGCTGAAGGATCGCGAGCACGAGCTGCGGGAGAAGCGGAAGCTACTCGAGGCATGCCACCTCCAAGCAGCCCACCTGGTGCAGCCGACTAACGGTTACCTGTGCAGCAAGTCCAGGACGAGATGATCACGCTTAACCTGCAGGTCGCCATGGCCGAGAAGGAAAGAGACAAGGTCAAGAAGGAGAACAAGGAGCTTGTCGACCGGTGGATGAAACGAATGGGTCAGGAGGCTGAAGCAATGAATCTCGCCAACGAGCCGCTCCTCGACAAGGGGAGATGAGGGGCACCACGGTGCTACTGTCGCACTGCCAGCCAAAGGGTCTGGGATGCCGATGCTGTATATTGTACGCTAACCCATTCCTCATGCTGATGATCCGGTTCAGATATCCTACGTCATGTCCAACCAGTAAACATGCACTGCTGACGAAGCTCTACTCTAGTCTACTTGCGCGTCGAGATGAAATACGGCCCGCCGGCATTGGTCCAGCTCACATACCCCTCGGGGTACGCGCACTCCTCCACATCGAGAATGGTGCTCCCGACATCGTTGATGTTGTGACTGCTCTTGGAGTCGGCGACGAACGATCTCAGCGAGATGATCTTGCACCCCGGCTTCAGGTCGAGAAACATGCGCACCAGGTCGTCGTTGAGCTGCGACGTAAAGGCCTTGTTGTTGACGAGCACCACGTCGGCGCGCTTGAGGGCGTCGTGGATGACGGTGTTCCTGCGAAAGTCGCCCCGCTCGAGATGCACCTTGCCCGGCTTGATGCCCCAGAGCATGCACCTCGCACCAAACTCTTTCGTCTGCGCCTTGGCGAGATTGCAGGCGTTGTCCATCATCTCGCAGCCCCAGCTGTCGCATCCAATCTCCAGCGCCGCCTGCAGACAGACGTTGCCCACGCCCGACCCCAGGTCGACAAAGACCTGGTCGGACGTCATCTTGGTCTGCTCGACCAGGATCTTGGAGATGAACGGGTGCAGCAATTCGCCGTACACATAGTCTGTACCGTTCTCGTACTTGGACAGGAGCTCCACCTTGGGGGCTACCGTTCGATCATAGACTTGGTCGAGAATGAAGGCGACGAGGTTGCGGGGCAGCTCATGCATGTTGTCGAGATTCTTGGAAATGACGCCGTCCTCGACGAGGCCGAGAAGCGTCTCGTTGTACTCGTGTAGCGCCGCCTTGAACCCTGCCAGGTCCTGGATATTGCGGTTCGATGCCTTCTCGAGTCGCCGTATTAGCCCAGTATTTTGGTTGGTGAACGGCTCGGCCTCTCGGTCGGTGAGGTACGTCTCGGCGACATGGCGGACTATGCGGATGCTCGCCTCTACGGCGTCGATTTTGTCCTTGCCCCATACGAGCTCGAACCTGCGGCCACGTTAGCCACGATGGATACCAATAGCCTGCAAGAACCGCATGACTCACTTTTCCCTCGGCTGCGGACTAGGATACTGCAGTTCTATCGCCACATCCTCCTTCTGCGCGCCCATGACGGGGACGCATTTGGCCTCGAGCGACGCCACCTCGACGGCGTGTATGAACTGCAGGCTATCGTTTCGCCCCTCGAACGCCCTAGAGCTGCGCAGCTTGCGGTTCGGGTCCACGAAGCGGCCGTCGGCGGTGCCCCTGCGTTGCCGCTTGCGCGTATCCAGGTTCATCCAGCCATCGTCCTCGTTGTCGCTGTCCTTGTCGAAGGCTATCCTGTCCTTGCTCGGCGACGGCCGCGACACGGACGCGCTGCCGGCCTTGCGCTTGCGCTCCAGGCGCCGCTCGTCGGCCGACGACGGGTACGGCGAGTTGCTCTGGTGGCGGACAGCGGCCGGCCTCGGCGACGGGCGGTGCGCGGCGGGCGAGGAGCGCGAGGACGAGGCGCTCGCGGCGGAGGACTGCTGCGGGCGCGACCTGGGCTTGGGCCTAGACGGGGCCGGGCGCTCGACGACGACCTTTTCGATGCGGATCTTGGGCGGCTCGACCTTGAACTTGTTGTTCCCTTTGCCGCCGAGGAGAGGCATGGCGAAGAGGGGGGAGGGGGCGCTGCGGACTCGGACTTCGGACTCGGGCTCGGGCAAGACAACGGGATCCAGGGGTCTGGAGGGGTTCGCAGAGGGTCGGACGCGGCGAGGCCCGGGTGCGTGGCCGCGACGGGAGTGCGCAAGGGGGGGAGGGGAATATATACAGGAACAAATGCAAGGCTATAAAAATGCAGATGGCCCAAGGGGTGCGACGAGGTGCCAAGAGCGGGAGGGCAGTCAGCGGCGCATCATGAGGTCGTGTGAGGCGGATGGAAATCCTGCGTCGAAGCGTCGGGTCCAAGTGGGCTGCAGCGCCTGCAGCCTGCGCGGCCTCTGCATGGCAGCTGGCCAGTGGGGTGTTGTTGCCTGTCTTCCACTGGACCGGTTGTGGACCCCCGCGCAACGGCTGCGACCCACCGGGCAAACTATCGGCCCGCGCCTCCGAGTGAACACCGAGCCATCAAGTGCCGAGCCTGGGCGAGCAACGGCTCCATCCATCATCCATCCACCGACCCGAAAGGCCTCCTGGCTAAGCACGCTACTCAGGCCCGAGGTACGGTGCGGTGCCTGGCTCGAAAGCAACTGGACGACTGCGGGCGCCGCTTCGAGTCCGCGCTTGAGCCGGCAGCCGCCGACCTGTGTCCTCGATGCGCCTCGCTGCCTACCCAGCAGCTCGTTCGCCACCATGACAACTCGATACGTTCCAGGGACCGAATTCGTCAACCAGTGTTTTACGGCGTCGAAGTACGATTTCTTCTGCTCCTGTCCGGCAGGTAGTGGCGTGACCAAGGACGATGTCACCTGGCCGTATCGGAGCCTTTGTTTCACAGTCCAAAAGCCCGAACCTCACATTCATGATTACGGGATGCGTATTGCAGATGGACGGCTTTCGGCGCACTAATAAGGTGGTTACGCTCCTCTCCTCTGGGGCAATAGCCTCACTCCTTTGTCCTGGGACAATGGCTTCGCTCGAGTCGTCCCGTGTCCGGACGCTTCAGGCCCCGCCTCGGATTCCGGTGCCAGTTTCGTGTGCTTGCTCGAACCACCGGGTCGCTTATTCGTGCCTTCTCCGGCGCTTCTTCCTCCCCCTCTTCTCCAGGCATGCGTCGTTGCAGCCGTTGTGCAAAACGCAAGTGGAACAAGGAGTCGCATGGCTTCCTACCCTAGACTCGCACGTGCCGCCTCTTTGGCGTTGAACTTTGAGTAATCAACTTTTTTCGGTCTGGCAAAGCAATGTAGACATGAATATATAAAACCGATGCCAGTTCGCGCGCTGGCATTACGGTAAAGCAAAGCTATTAGCTCCCTCGGAGTACGCATTAGTCTCGCCTGCGGCGGGCCTCTTCTTGTCGC
>JALHBX010000715.1:0-14111 GCA_024340025.1 Tolypocladium tundrense | reverse complement strand
CTCGCCGCGCCCGTGCTCGGCGCCGTGCGCGAGCTGCTCGCCACGTCGGCCCGCAAGACCCGCGGCCTCGCCCTGGGCCGGGAGTCGGCCCGCGCCGCGCTCAAGCTCCGCGACGACAGGATCGCGCGCCTGCAGGAGCGCGTCGCCGCGCTCGAGAACAAGGACAAGTTCCACAGCAGCCAGATGACCAACATCAAGGCCCAGCTCATGAAGATGTACGAGGACAACTGACACTGGTTGCGGGGGGGCCGCGAGCGAAGGCGTTACGGAGTCGGGACCGCGAATCTGGGTCGGTCGGGGGTTGGAGATGGATGGGACCTGCTGGTATGGGATTCTGGTCCAGCCCTTGCGGAGTGCATTCGAAGTACATGTTGCGGAAGTTGTTTCGCCGATATTGCCGTTGAAGTGCTTTCCCCGGCAAGCCTGAATAAACAGATGCAGGCCGGCACATGAGACAATCCCACGTGCAGTTTCAGCTATCAAGTTGGTCTTGAAAGGTAAACCCCAGTCGGCATCGCCAACGGCGGCACACGCCCAGTCACACGGCCGGGTCTGCCGTCTTCCTCTGCAAGGCACATCATCCCCAGGTCACTCGCCAAGAAGCCAGCCATTTGACATGTTTCGGTTTGCTACATAGCTCCCCCCGCCCAAGGACAAATACATCGGCGCGCATCCTCCGCCTCGGGAGGATGCCGCCAGCTCCGCCCCCGTTGACTCCCCACCACGTCTACCGTTCCCGGATATCGCATGTCTTACAACAAAGGAGACGCACCCCGTTAGTTTTGCCGTTCCCCGTCCGTAACTCAGACACATGTCCACCCCGTTCGTCGACGCCCGTTTAATATACACGCTTGAAGGGAGGGACCGGCTTGCACTCGGCTTCGTCCAGGGTGGTGGCGATGACGCGGCGGTACGACAGGTCCACCTTCTCGTGCGGCGTCTTCTGGAAGCTGAGCGTGTGCTTCATCCAGTTCTTGTCGTCGCGGTCGGGGTAGTCCTCGCGGGCGTGCGCGCCGCGGGACTCCTTTCGGGCGGCGGCGGCGGTGGCGGTTTGGACGCTGGGATGCATGTCAGTCAAGCGGCCACGAAACGGCGCACGCGGAGGGACGTCGAAAACTTACGCGCAAGTCAGCAGGTTCCGCAGCTCGAGCGTCTCAACCAAGTCGGAGTTCCAGATCATGCTGCGGTCCTTCATGCCGACCTCGTGGTACATCTTGTCAATGACCTTCATCTTGCGGACGCCCTCGTCCAAGCTCTCCTGGGTGCGGAAGACGCTGACATCCGTCTGCATGGCCTTCTGCATGGCAAGGCGGATCTCGGCAGTGCTCTTGGGGCCGTCGGCGGTTCGGACCTTGTCCAGGACCTCGATGTGCTCGGCACCGGCGTCGGCGGGAACGGGCTTCAGCGGGGTTCCGGGGGTGAAGTTGTCGCGGATGGTGTGCGAAACGGCACGGCCGAAGACGACGAGATCCAGGAGAGAGTTGGCACCCAGACGGTTAGCGCCGTGGACAGACACGCAGGCAGCCTCGCCGCAGGCGAACAGGCCAGGAACAACCTTGTCTTGGCCCTGCTCGTCGACGGTGATGACCTCACCGGTGTAGCGGGTGGGGATGCCACCCATGTTGTAGTGGACGGTCGGCAGGACAGGGATGGGCTGCTTTCGCACGTCGACACCGGCGAAGATGCCAGCGGTCTCGGAGATGCCGGGCAAACGCTCAGCGAGGACCTCGGCGGGCAGGTGGCTCAGCTGCAGGTAGATGTGGTCCTTCTCAGCACCGACACCGCGGCCGTCGCGGATCTCCATCGTCATCGATCGGGAGACGACGTCTCGAGAGGCAAGATCCTTGGCGGTAGGGGCATATCGCTCCATGAAGCGCTCACCCTCCGAGTTCAGCAGGTAGCCACCCTCACCACGCGCACCCTCGGTGATCAGGCAGCCGGCACCGTAAATACCGGTAGGGTGGAACTGGACGAACTCGAGATCCTGGTTGGGGAGGCCAGCACGGGCAACCATGGCCATGCCGTCACCGGTGCAGGTGTGCGCAGACGTGCAGCTGAAGTAGGCACGGCCGTAGCCACCAGTAGCCAGGACCGTGTGGTTGGCGAGGAAGCGGTGCAGAGTGCCGTCCTCCTGGTTGTACGCCAGGACGCCGCGGCACTCACCATCCTGCATGATCAGGTCCAGGGCAAAGTACTCGATGAAGTAGTTGGTGTTGTGTCGGAGAGACTGGCCGTAGAGGGTGTGCAGGAGGGCGTGTCCAGTTCGGTCGGCAGCGGCGCAGCATCGGTAGGCCTGGCCACCCTTGCCGTACTTTTGCGACTGGCCACCAAAGGCCCGCTGGTAGCTGTGCGAGGTCAATTGTCAGCTGCGGCAGACCCAATTCCATCGGTGTCAATGCTCACATCTTGCCGTCCTCGGTTCGCGAGAACGGGCAGCCGTAGTGCTCCAGCTCGACAATGGAGGCCGGGGCCTCACGGGTCATGTAGTGGATGGCGTCCTGGTCACCCAGCCAGTCGGAGCCCTTGACGGTGTCGTACATGTGCCATCGCCAGTCATCCTCGTGCATGTTTCCCAGAGCGGCGTTGATGCCGCCCTGGGCGGCGACGGTGTGGCTTCGGGTCGGGAAGAGCTTGGAGATGCAGGCCGTGTTGAAGCCAGCCTCGGCAAGACCGAAAGCGGCCCGCAGACCGGCGCCGCCGGCGCCGACGACAAGGGCATCGTACTCGTGGTCCTAGGAGGCGGTCAATCGGGGACAGTCCGGCGAAGGGGGCAGTCGGGGCGGTGGCAGAACGCACAATGACGGGGTACTTGGTGCTCACGAAGGGCGACGCCTCCTTTGCCCTCAGCGGGCCGTTGGCGATGACGCGAGCTGCAGACGCCTCGCGGTCAGTGCGGATCCTCGTCTGCGCCGTCTCGGGGAGCACTCACCAGCCGGTCGCGTCGTCGAAAAGGCCCTGGCCTGGGTTCTCGCCAGCCGCGAAAACTGCAACGGGAGGGCTCGGTCAGCACGGCACGCGACGGGGGACGGGAGCGGGAGGGCCGAGGGCCGCAGGGACGCACAGCAGGGCCAGAGGCCAGGTTCCTCAGAGCCATGGAAGAAGCCATCGTCAACAAGAGTCGCGCTCACCAAGCTGCATCCGCGATGGCGTTGGGCGCGGCGAATGGGTGGATGGTGATGATGCGGGTGGTGGTCGAGGAGGCACGTTTCTTTGCGCTCGCGCTGGCAGAGGCTCTGTCGGGACGAGAGCTGCTCGGCTCCTCGGTTCATCCGGCCAATCAGCGTCTGGCTATTAGCAGCCCTCGACCATGCAATAGCCTAATAAAGTGCACTCGCTGCGCGTGCAACCCCCAGGAGACGTGAATCAGGCTCGGTGGGCTTCCAAAACAGTGCATTGAGCGAGCGGCAACTTGTAATTCTCCTATCGAACCACCTCTTTTCTGTTCCAATCCCATCGACTGCATCCGTCTCGTCGTTGGCAGCGTCCTCGGTCGGGAGCTCGAGCGGATCACATGGCAAGTCCCGGGTCTCGACGACGCCGCCCCACTGCGCCAATCGGGGCCTGCTGCTGCGGATGAGCGGGCGTCATAGACTGCCCGAGGCTCACTCTCACGTTCATCTTGGAGCCGCAGAGTGCCAGAGTGAGGGCCAGGCGATCCTCGGATGCCGCCTCTCTCAATTACACGTCTCATGCTAAAACCCTCCAACTACGAAGTACCCAACTCCCGCCTGCGCTCTTTGCCTGGCGCCATCCTGCTCATCTAACATGCAACTTCACAACGCGCCCCAGGGATATCGCAATGCCCCCCTCTAGTCCGCCAAAACCTCTCGCAACATCACCAGGAAGTTCTCCTTCAAGTGGTGAACCTCGGAGACCGGTGGCTTCACCGGCTCTCCCGCCGACCGTCGGAGTCGATCCTGCTTCTTGGACCGCCTGCGCCGTTCGGCCTCTATCGGGTCCAGCTCGTCTTCCAGCTCGGCCTCCTCCTCTGATTCGGAGCCGTCATCGTACGTCATCTCCTGGAGGTCCTGGACGTCCAGGCCGAAATCGGAAGAGCTGAAGCCCACGCCGATTGCCCCGATACCGCCGCCTGGCTGTCCCTCGGCGGCCATCTTCTGCCGCGTCTTGTCGTTGTGCCACTTCTTGCGCGCCTCCTGCCACGCGATGAGAGAATTGATCTCCTCAATCGCCGCCTCCTTATTCAACAAGCCTCCGCCGACGCCTCCTTCGAAGAGCGCATTGACGTTGAGCGTCCCGTTCGTCGGTCCCTTGCGGAGGAACTCCAGGATCCCTTCAATCCACCCCATGAGTTGAGTGAAGAGTCCGTTGTCGTGAGTGTGCACCTCGTGCACAAACTTGTAGAAGTTGTGCTCGTGGCGCTGGCACAGGTCGATGAACGCCTGAACCGTCTGGTTGGGATCTGCCGAAGCATCCTGCTCTCTGCATTTGTCGACGACCTGTTGTCCAGCGTTAGTTGTCACTGCTCACCGTTCGAATTGCTTCGACCACCACGTACCTGAATCATGTCGTCGAAAAATACTGCGAAATCGGTGACGCTGTTGTAGACGTTTGCCGACTTGTACACCCTCACCAGCGGCTCGTAGAAGATCGTAAACAGGTCACGGAAGAGCTGCAGCGTGACGGGCTCCTCGATCAGGCCCAGCATCATGGCTTTGTCGCGCTGCCTGGTGCAGAGCTTCAGGAGCTGCTTCAGGTACGAGAAGAGCTGCGCCCCCTGCTTCAGCTCCTCGTCAACGTGCTCGACCGCGCTGTTGAATGCCACGTATGCGTTGAACAGCCGCTGGATCTGCTCCCCCGACAGCTCCGGCTCGAGCATGTCGGACCGCAGAATTGCCACGATGAGGTCAATGTCCTCGCTCTCGGCCTCCTCGCGAATGGCTATCTTGATGTGCGCCTCCGCATTCGTGAATTTCTGCAGCTTCTCCGTGAAGACGGGGTCCCCGATCTTGCCCGTCAGGGTGTCGATGGACCGTTGGAAGCTCTTGATGCCGTCGTTCAACGTCAGCGAGAAAATTCGCTGCATCAACGACCGGGTCCCAAACGGCTGGGCCAGGAAAATGTCCAGGATACCCGACATGACCGCCGCGGGGTTCGCGATTCGGATGACGTTCTTGATGACGGAATAAGGGATGAGCGAGTGGATTCGCCTCGCCTGGGCAAACATCTCGGGCGAGTTGTCTTCGGCGAGGAAGAGGTGGTAGATGACGGCGGCGACTTCGATCCGGAGCCACTCGGCAAACTTTCGGTACTGGATGCTGAGGTCTTCTATGGTATGCTTTTCCTTGATCTCTTTGAAGAGCATGGTGAGGCCGTTGCGCTCTACAATGTCTCGTCGGAATCTTGGTCCGTGTCAGTACGGGTTCGTTTGGGCAGACGCAGGGGCACTCACTGTTCCATGTACTCGTCAAGCTCAGCAGCGCGCCGCCTGGCAATCTCGTAGAACCTCTTTTGCTCCTCTATGCGCTTCTCGTCCACCGCCTTTCGCCGCACAATGTCGTCTACGTCCTCGTCCGTAGGAGTGATGGGGTCGCCGCCCAAGAAGTCCGTCATGGCCTTGGTGTTGGCTACTTGCGGGTTGTGGAGCAGGGACCGAATATAAGAGCGCAGGGAAATTCGCTGATTCTCGCGCCATAGCACAACAGTCTGCGCAGGATGTTAGTTTCGAGTACATGGAGATGTGTAGGGATGCGTACATCTTCGTTTTTCGGAGTCCCAGGCTGCACGGCGGGACTGCCGCGGCCCTCGACCGACGGGCGGGGAGACGCTCTGGATGTTATCGACC
Source organism: Tolypocladium tundrense (assembly GCA_024340025.1). NCBI lineage: Eukaryota > Fungi > Ascomycota > Sordariomycetes > Hypocreales > Ophiocordycipitaceae > Tolypocladium > Tolypocladium tundrense. The sequence goes on along the minus strand of JALHBX010000715.1, from coordinate 8,308 downwards.
TGGTCGATTTGATGGAGCCCGGCCTCCGGTTGCTTATTTGGCCTGGCCTTGATGTTAGCTCAAGTTGTGAGTTTTCAAATGAAGCTTGTCTTCTCACCTGCTGTGGGAGACAACAGCGATGGCGCGGCGTCGAGTTCCTGCGGGACACTGGCGAAGCGAGTCGAAACCGAGGAGATCGACGACGCGTCAGAGTCATCGCCGTTACCCCGGGACGAAAAGATGCCGGACGCTGTCGAGCTGGACTTGTTCTTCTTGGGCAGTTGGGGCAGGACCCTGCCTGGCAGTTCCGTTCGCAGGTGCTTTTGTAGCTTGGCAAAGTCCCCGTATCTGCGGCCGACGAAGTGCTCCAGCTCGCCCTTTCTCTTAATCCGGAGCAGGAACTCGGCGTGCTTGTGGTGTCTGACGTTCCTCTTGACGGAGGTGACACGGACTCCGGCAACGTTGACGTCCCAGCCGTTGATGTAGTTGCCTTCGGGCATCGTGTGCATGACGCCGGTGTCGATGGCGTTGCTGTCGACGATCTCCATCTCGGAGAATCGTATGCGCTCCTCGAACCCAGACGAGGTCCCAATGCCGGACACCATCATCAGCTCGACCAGCTTCTGGGCCTTGATGGCGAGCTTGCGGCGCTTGGTCTCCTCGAGACGGTCTTCAGAGGACGATATTTGCTTCCCGGCGAACGACTCGAGAAACTGCGATGTCCATGTCAGAAGGGTCCCGAGACTTGCATATGCGGGGAGGGTGGGAGGACGTACGACTTGCAGCTTGTCCTGCCAGAACTCCTTCTCCCGGGCCTTATCGAGGAAAGGAAAGTCGCGGACATGCTTGACAAAGATGTACCTCAGGATGGGCAGCTCAGACTCCTGCGGGGAGACCTCGCCGTGCTCGGACCGAAAGGGCGCGCCGAATCGCTGCAGCGCGGTCGGGGAGTTGAGCTCGTTGATCTCCCACTTGACTTGCTGAGACATGAGCTCGCGCTTCAGATCTGTTTGCCGGGAAGAGGTCAGCCATGCCACCGCCGCCGTCGCCATCATGTCCCACAACGGGGTGCAGTCTCTCGGGGAAGCGTACAGTGTTCTTGCTTGCCCGTCAGCGTAACGCCGGGCGGCGGCGCAGAGCCGCTGCTGCTGGTGCGGATGGGCAGCTTCATGGTTGAGTCGGCGGGGCCGCTCGCGGGCTCGACTCGATCCGCGGGAGCCATGGCTGGCGAGATGCGCTGGTCCAGAGGGATGAAGCCGAGTCGGGCGATGCAGCGCTCGATGGTCAACACGGATGTTTCCTGCTTCTCGGGCGCAGATTTCCGTCAATGGGTCCGCGGGCGCTGCTGGCGACGGGGCTGAAGATTCGTCTGGAGCTTTTGGCGGGGCAGCTACTCGGCGAGGTGTCGTCAGCGGGGGAAGCTCAGCTCAGCACGGGCAGCCGACACAACAGACGGTCAGCTGGGGCAGAGATGACAGACACGCTCCCGACAGTGAGCTGAATGGGGGAGGCGAATATCCGTCTCTACGAGCGGAGGGAGGCGTCACGGGGAGGGTAAGCGCTCTATACATACCCGTTCTTGGCCAGGGCGCTTGATGGCCCTGCGAAAAACGGGCGCCGAGCCCGCGCGGCATCCGTCCCATCACAGCCTCCTCAACGGCACTGTCCGAGCCATCGTGCAGTGCAGGCTGGCCCGCCAGTGGATGCAGGCTGGCGCGACGCTTGGGAGCCACTGCAGGCGGGGGCATGACGTGGGCTCCAGCGGCCAAGCCACTGATGCCGCTGGAAAAGGGCTGTCGGCGCGTCGCACAAGCACCAGCCGAATCAGACGATACTCGTGCACTGTGAAAGAGATCCAGGCACCAGGGAGCAGGGTAGCATCGGTGCGAAGTGCAAAGCACGAGGTACTCGTAGCCCCATTCCTTGCAGATGCACCCTCATGGCAAGTCGAGCACCGGAGATTACCTGGCATTGTGTTCCACGCGACAAGGGCCGAGCATAGGGCAGACTACGGACTATTATGAAACGACTGACAACGTGCCAAGCGTTGCCTTGGAATAAGCTTACGCGCCTGGTGTCTCGCCCCCATTGGAGCATCCACGCACGGAATTGACCGTGTACGAGTACGACCATTTCGCGTCCTGCCCCCCAAAGCCGAACGCCGACGCAGCGGCATCGAGAGGCCGAAGGTCAACTCATCTCACGCCTCTAAATACAGCCGCTTCTCGGCTCCCGGCGGCAGGGGTAAATGGCCGTGGAGGACGGGAGATTAGACGCCCACCACGACTACGCGCCGGCACAGGCCAAAGATATGCCCCGAAGAAGGCACTGCAGCGCGTGTGTGGCTGTGAAAACAGTAGGGCGCAGCGCAAGCCCGCTCACAAAGCGCCAAATGCAACGCGTCGTTGACGTCCTTTGCATGACGGACTGGGTGAATCAATCTGCCTTGCTCGGCGATGCCGAAGACTTGGCCCGCCCCCACACTCTGGAAATCGCGAATCAGTCATCAACATCGACTCGATAAGACTCTTGATGCTATTGACAGTCCTAGGGTATCATGACCGCTGTAAAGGGTATAAGTGTTCAAGGAAAAACGCCGAGGTGCCCGTCCCCTGCCATCACAGCTCGTCAAACGCCCGCAGCTGCTCGCCGTCAGCCAGCGGCGTCTTCCACAGGAGTGCCCTGCCAGTCTCGCCGCCGTCCTCGGTCGACGGCCGAGGCTGGCTGGACATGTTGAGCCACCCGAGCGATGTGGCCTCGGAAGAGTCGCCGTCGATGCCCGTCGACGTGTAGTTGACGCCCACGGCGAGTGCGATGATGAGGATGGTCACGACGGACGTGGCCGACCAAATAATCTTGAGCCTCTTGCGCGTCCTTTCCCGCCACGCCCTGTCCGCGCGCTCCCAGCTTTCGATGCGCTCCCTGACAACGTCCACCCGGCCGGTGAGAGACTGGATCTTGGCGCGCCCTTCGTGTATGCGGCTCTGTAGGCCCGATATTCTCGTCTGCTGGTCGTCGAAGTGGCCCACGGCCGTTAGCTGGCCCGTGATGTCGCTCTCGAGGTCCCGCGAGTCCCTGTCAAAGGTTTCGCAGAGCTCCCGCGACGTCTCTGCCAGGTCCTTCATGGCCATGACTGTGTTCTGCAGCGTGCTCATCTTCTCGAGCACCGAATAGTACGTGTCATCGAGCCGTTTCGTCATGTTGGTCGAGAAGGTGTTGAGGTCAGCGAGCGACTGTTTCAGGCCACTAGATCCATGGGGGTCAGCACAGGCAAGACAACGGCATGCTCTCCTCGGGTTGGGGTAGGCGCACTCTGCCCTGATAGCTGCCTTCTCCTGCTCCAGCCGCAGCCTCGCTTCCCTGCTCTCCTTGGTCTCGAGCTTTGCATCGTCATCTCTGGACAGGTGAACGCTTGCTCGCCGGCTCTGATCCGGGCTCAGGAAAGGCGTGGCGTCTTCCGATGGAGGCATGTCGAGCGATTGTCGTATCAGCGGTGGCGTGTTGGCAGTCGACGGGCCTTTGTCATCGTGGCGGTGGTCCTTGCGACGATGGTGGTGGTCCTGATGCGTGTGATGGTGATGATGGCGGTGGAGCTTGGTTGGCGAGGTGAACTCCGTGAGCGATCGCCTGGCCTGATGCCGCCCGCCCGAGCGAGGAGGTGAGGTGGGCCGTGGCAGGTCCAGCGAGTTATTAAGGTTCATGATCGCTGGCAGGGACGCGCGCCAGTGTGTGACGCAAGCCACCCCGTCGTCGAGGAGTGAGGTCAAGCTGTCGGAGGTCCGTGGAGCCAGCAGCCGACTTGCCGGCTTCAGCCACTGGCGGTAGTGCTGGGTGGGGCCGGGCCTGATAGACGGCGGAGCTTCACATGTCGGAGATCGCGAGGAACTCGAGCAATTCAACGGCCCGAGGGTGGCCACTAAAGTAAACCGATTGGCTTGTTTCAATATCGCTCAATATCGCTCATGTTTGACTTTAATTTTGCGCGATCATATTCGGATTCCGACAATCGTCGCTCGGCCACTGGCCCAACTCCGTAGCTCCCAGCCACCAGCCTCGACGAAACAGTGGTACATGCATGATTTGGACTCGAGCCAGCCCGAAAACTCCATCTCTGGAAGGAAGCTCGATCGTTCGCTAGCTGGCATTGCTTGCACAGCTCTCTCGGCATGGTACGGACCCTGAACCCCGTCCCTGCAGGTGGCGCTGGTTCCTCCTGGCGCATAATCATCGAGCGTGCAGTACGAGTACTCGTACTTCGCCGGAGCCAATCTGTCGCCGCAGCCAAGGACTCATAAACGCTCCACGCCACAGTAATTTGTTCGGAGATTAAGAGCCATTCATCCATCGTTGCCCGGCCGCTCAGGAATTCAGCAGCTTGTTCCGCTTCTCCTTTCGCTTCAACCGCTCGACTCGCTTTCGGTGCATCTTCTCAGCCATCTTCTCGTATCTCTCCTTTTCTTCCTTCTTGGTTCGCTTCTCGCGGAGGGCCTGGATTCGTTGCTGCAAAGCATGTTAGTCGCCGGGTTGCCTCTGGTCCGTCGTGACCTGGGACACGTACTCGGCGCAGCTCGTCCTTTTCATCCTTCAACTCCTTCTCCTTGGCCTTCATCTGCACCATCGCCACGCGCTCCTTGGTTCGCTTCTCGTAAGAAGTCAGGCCAGCCGTCGGCCGGAATGCCTTCTTGGGCAAATGCCATTGCTTGCCTGCAACGACTGTCAGTTCGGTGACCAGGGGGCAGGCGGTCGCATCGGAGCCGTACCATTCTTGCGCATGCCAAGAGGCTTGGCCGGCTTGTCTGCCGACACGAGCGTCGGCACGTCTTCCTCGGACATGTTGATGCCGTGTTGCTTGGACGTAAAATTGGTTGTGTAGGCGTGGGCGTGCTGTTGGCGGTTTGCTGTCGCAAATCTGCGATATCCAATGCCAAAAATTTCTGCCACCGAATATCAGCCGGCGGGGACCACTACCACGAAGTAAGTAAGGCGGTGTGCTCTTGAGTGTGGCTGTCGGACTCCAAGCCTCCAACACTCCACCAACGCTGTGGCGCAAAATTCAGGGTCCATCCCCACACCCAAAAGGGGGCTCATGATCAGGGATTCATCAGGGGCCTTGGGTCTGCTGGATTCTGTCGCGTCTGGTCGCGCTTGTTTGGCGAGATCTGGGTTGCCTGTGTCTCCCGGCGATTGCTCGGCGATTGGTGCGCCTCGCAGACATGTTCAACCAACACGGAACTGCGAACATTTGTGCAGAAGCACCGTCACCCGCCATGGTGTGTCTTCTGCGGCAACCGCAGGCCCCGTTTAGCTACGAATATAAATACGTACTTCGAAATACGAAGTAGCAATACTTCCTTCCATCAAAGGACATCGGCATTTGCGGAAGCCATCATATCATGTCACGGGCAGGAGACGCCACGCCGCGCTATCCTGAGGGCGTTTGAGATGCAAGACCTGAGGAAGCACGCAGCTGCGCGTATTACAAGAACGCACGGTTGCCAACAAGGCGGAGCGAGTGGCATGGATCCGTACAGAGTACGAAAATAGTGACATGTCCGGGGAAGGATGGGTGTGAAGATGCCGTGAAAGCAACGCGGCCTCGGCGAATGGGCCGAGTCGCCTATGCCAGGAACCAGGAGGCATGTTCAACCTCTACTCGTACTTCGTAGCAATACGAGCAAGCAGCAAGGCGTTCGCATCGCGATGACGATTGTCTTGGCCGGCCCTGGGTTCCGTGACCCCTGTCCGCAGATTAAATAACCTGTCTTAATTAAGCATTGGTTCACGGCTAGATGGGCTTATGTACGAACAACTTGGCGAGAGTCTGCGACACAGCCAGACCCAGAGGATGACACGGCGCCCAAAGGCCAAAGGGATGGGCTAGCTCGAGACGCTTTGATCGCAAGTGGCTTAGATGCGGTGGGTTAGCACGACCGGATCCTGATGATGACGTTGCTACCTGCGCGCAGTGGCCCATTCCCATTCGCAACGAGAGATTGCGGCGTCCCGGGTGGAGATGGGCTCGGGACAGTCGATGTTGATGATCCCTGGAGGCGCTTGGCAGGTGGAGGATGTTTCGTTGCCGTGACCCTGCTAGCTCGACTCATCACGAGGTCGTAAACAGCACAGCAATTGCTGTTTTCGGGATTGCCAGCGGAATTGGCGACGGCCTGCCCAGGGACAGCAGTCTGTGCGCTCCCAAGACCCGATCTGCGGTCGACGGCGTGAGACACGGCGGGATGAAGCGCATTCGTCGCCTGGGCGGTCAGCGACGGTGTGCTCTCGACGACGGCAATCTGGCCTGGTTGCGCCCTGCGCAATGCACGACAGGCCATGTCTGCATGCTTGGCTTGTTGATTGATTGACATACTCGTAAGGCCGCAGATGCAGCCATCGGTGGTCAGAAATCTCCTCGGTGGGGGCCAGGGGTGGCCAGATTCGCCTGGACCAACCCAGGCCTGCCAGGCCTAGGCGCATCTCGCTCCCATGGGGAAGGCAACAACAAGGCAATTAGCCCCCATGGCCAAGGGCTGCCGGATGGAGAAGTGCGGGATGCATGTACCGACTACTCGTACGCAGAACTTGTCATCCATCACACGGTTACAGTCTCTTTTCCCGGATTCCGTCTCCCGGCTCCTCGGCCGCCCTGTCGATCTGCTGCGCCGTCTGGCTGCACTTACACGAATGCCGTGAACAAGCACGCGGTTGAAGCGCGGTTGTGGACGGCGAGAGCGCTGTGCAGCGTCCACGGCATCAAGAGGTGAAGACGCTGCCGGCATGATGCCTGTCTGCCATGCTGATCCCTCCGAGTCCTCAGCTGCTGTTGCATCTCGCCGTTCTTCTTGGACTGGAGCCACACGTCAATGCCATCAAAGCTTATTCTTCTGGTTTGCAGATGCGTGATAAACTACTCGTACTCCGTAATCCGTACAGGCAGCGGCCGTCAGCATGACGGGCCGACTCGCCCCCGACACACTCACCCTCTCACTCACTCACACGAGGTCGTATCGGGGCCCAGGCAAGGGACGCGCCAAAACAAGAGGGGAGTCGAACAGGCATGCAGCCACTGCACCGGCTCGCTGGCACTGGTGGTTCGCACAACCAGTGTTGGCTTGGGGGCGGCGGCCAGCGATGCCCAAATCCGATCTGCTTTGCACGGCAGCCGGGACGTGTTGGGGATGGAACGGCCGTCCACGGGAGGATCTGGAGGGATGCCCGCCACGGCACCTCACCGAGCCCCGGTTCCTCGCCTCCATGGCAGTGCTTGCGGCGCTGGAACAAGCACATGCAGTGCTTGATGATCAAGGCATTCGTACCAGGTAGGCAGCTAGGTAGGCAACTAGTAAGGTAGTGCCTGCGGCCATCTGCAGACTCGTTTGACGAAACGGGCTGAAGACGCAGCGACGACGTCCAGACGGCCGTCATGCGGCGGCGCTGCGCTGTTGCCGGGCCAGCAGGCGCTCGCCTCTGCATGAACAAGGCCGTCCCAAGATGCTCGCCATCCGTCCAATCCCACCCCGGCCCCTGGCAGCCATGGTGTTGTGTGCGTTGGGCCTGCTGGTCCTGGTGGCGCCGCAGCGACGTCGCAGGGACACGCCCGGCCCAGCCGACAGGGGAGGTCCGCCAAAAGCAACGCGCAGGCAAATCACAGGCCGCCGGCGGGCTGCACTGCCCGGCGCCGCTGCCAGGGCCAGCCCAGGGGCCTGGGCGCTAGCAGGCCCGCGTGTGGGCGTGCCCTGCAGCCTGCTGCCCTGCCTGCGAGTGTCCGCCGTTGCCTCCATGGCGCATTGGTGCAGCGGGCTGTCAGCCAAGCCGCCAGCGCTGGGGCGCAACTCGGACGCCTGGGGCGCTGGAGGAGCCGCCGCGAGCGCCGGCCTCGTAAATTGGCGGACCGTCTGGTCGTTTGCGCCGCTGGGATGGGTGCTCGCGCTGGCCGCGGGGATCGGGCCAGAAAAAGCATAGCAGCGTGCGCCTGGCTCGGTGTGCTGTACGTACTCGTAGTCCGTACTTCGTACGCAGTACGAGTACTCGTACGAGTGGAGGAATCGTCGTTGCCCTGCAGGTCGGGATGCCGCAGAGTCGTCGGCGCACTTGCGTTGCTTGTACCATCAAAGTACGAGTCTGAATACATCGACCGTTGCGCTGTGCTCCGTCGTCAGAGCCGCGCTCGAATCTCCAACCCCGTGACGGACCGACCGGCCTCGACTGAAGAGGGCCACCTGGCGGCAGTCGAGCGCACTCGTAAACGTCACCGTGAATGCGCCTCTCTCGCAGCGCCTCTGCTTCTGCTGCGTGTCCCATCCGCATCCGGGGGTGCAGCTGGCCCCCCCCC
>JALHBX010000713.1:0-19781 GCA_024340025.1 Tolypocladium tundrense | reverse complement strand
ACCGGTATCTGGCACCCCTGCGTCGGGTGGGGCGCCGCGAATACGTGGGCAGAACGCCTACACCGCCCGGTATGCGGCGCCGCATACCGCGAACCTATCGGTTAGGCTTAGGAGCTATTTAGCGCTAACTATAAGATATTCCTATTCTCTTTACCTAGTTTATAGCTCTTAAGAAAATAAGGGAAAACTAGCCCTAAAAATATATTTATAATAAATATTACTCTTATATAGCCTTAGTAGTCCTTTAATAGGTTAGTCTAATCGATCTATATCTCTTCGAATGGCTTACTAGGCCGGGCTAGCTAGCGGCGGGATATCTACCGTTATATCTTGCCTTAGCTATAATAGTTATATTCTACGGTCTTTAGTCCTTAAACCCTTACCCCTAGGTATCTCTTTCCTAGCTACTCTAGGGTCTTAGGGCTTAGATAACCTAGCCGGCTATACTAGACTATTCCGTTAGCTATTGCCGCTAGTCTCGGGTCCTAACTAGTTCGTTATCTTTAGGCTTAGAATGCTATTACTATCTTTAAGCTAGCTAGCTAAGTCTCTTTATATTAAAGGACCTATTACTTAAACTAACGTTTAACGAGATAGACTATAGATCCGGACTTATAGATTAGCCAGGTAGGGCTAGCTAGTATATCCTAGTAAATCCCTTAGTTATTATATAGGTATTAGAAAGAGACTATGTTAACTATAAAGGTTAGGTAAAATATAGCTTATTTAATTCGTAAAGTCCCTTATAATCTATCTAGCTTTCTAACTAGAAGATTAACTCGGCTATAGCCCTCGATCTAGACTTCCGAGTCTCTAGCTATTAAGAAGTCTACTATATCTAGCTTCTTAATAGATCGGAACTTCGATAGGTTATTAAAGATATATAAGATAGCCCCTAAATCGAGGATAGTTAAGGAATATAACGGATATCGATCTGCCTATAAGTAGTTTGTTAAGGACGAAAGAACACACTAAAAGCCGAGTGCAACGGGTGCCGCGTAAGTCATCTAGTCGTATAAGTCTGGCAAACGTCCATGCCAGGCGGCCGTGTAAGTCGCAAGGCGTATAAGTGGCATGAGCCGTGTCTGCGGTGTAAGTTATGCTAGCCGTTAAGCAAGCGCTTGTCGTAGTAGCATTAATATATCGTATAAGTCAGGGCAATTAATGATGAGTGGTAACTACGGCCGTCTCTAAGAAATCGGAGGAAAAACCAGGAGTGATATTCTACTGCTAGGATAGCTACTTGAATGGATGATAGATATGAGGGACCAAATGGTCTAGGGGCCTAGATGTCCCTTTTATGCCCTGACAGTCCCTCTGACCCCTGGTTATCCCTCTACTTTTTTATATTTTTCTCGTCCCCGTGTCCTGGGTCTGCACCATCACCCTAACAAAGTAGCTTCCTAGATAGACTAGAAACGCTACTCTTAATAGAAGTGCCTAACTTACGATTCGTCCCTTTTCTCTAGGGCCTATAAGTATAGGGGTTAAACCGGTTAGACCGGTCGGGCTAGTCCGGGCTACTAGGTCTACCGGTCTATCTAGTTATTAATCTATTATATCTAGACCTGAATTTTTCGTATAAGTAGCTTCTTATAGCTCGTTAACCCTAGCCTTTAATACTAGATTTACTATAAGGGTCTTTCTAACTTAGCTAGTCCGGTATTCGTTAGGTCTAGTCCCCTTAAGGGGAGGGCGCGGTCCGCGCGCGGGCTGCGCGCGGATATGTGCCGTGTAGTGCGCGCACGTGACTCGGGTGGTTGTGCCCCGCGCCCGTGCCGGGCGTGGCGCACGTGACCACACAGACCCGAGCCAATAGCTCGAGTCCGTAACATAGCTAGGGGTATTCTTCTTTAGAAAAATACCGCCTCGTTAGATTAATAACTCGAGATTTAATAGGGGCTATTAAGGACTATAATTAAAGTCTAACGCTACTAATATATACATACATAGCTAACGACAGATAGGGGTAACAGAGGAATAAGGGCAGCTGTAAGGATAAAAGGAATCCCTTTTCTAGGCCCTTTTTAGCAGGACAGACAAGAAAGAAGATATATCAATTAATCACTCATTTACGGGATTCGGGCCACACTCATAGCGATAGCAGCGTGCATAGCGAAACCTCTGAACAGTCCCCGTGACCCTACTCGTTTTTTTACTTCTCCCTCTGCAAAATTTCCGCAGGGTAGGGCTATCCGCCTAATCCTAGCAAGTCCAAAGGCGCAATGTAAAGCAACACTGCGACTGCCAAAACTTCAGACGAGCCGGCTCTAGCCAAGGAGCCAACCTAGAGATGGCGTGTATTCTGTCACGCGCCAACCCTTGCTAGGGAATAAAGTTTAACACAGCTTAACGCCACCACTCGGGCTAGAGTGCGAGCCAAGGCTCATTCAGTCCTGGAGCAAAGATGCCTATTAGGGCGATGTTCGGGACATATTACCAAAATAAGAACGTCGCCGACTCCGCGCCATTTTCATAACAGGGTTGTCGAATGGCGCCACTTGGACCCGAGTTCTGCGCCAGGTTTATACTAGTAACCTACCAAGTAATGAAGTTACCTGCACATCATGAAGTCTGATCCCGGGACGAAAGTACACCAGAATCGCGGCAATATATCAGACTGGGCCGCCAAACAATAAACTGGGGATGGTCCCAAGGCTCTAGAGCCTGGCATGGTATTTAGACTTTCTGACCTGTCGCCCATCTCGCGTGTCCCCATAGCCTGAAAGACGAGGACTTAGACGCTTCGATGCAAATAACCGACCACCAAGGCAGAGCGGAGTCTTTCTCTCACTATCTCTCGCCTTCGGGATCCGAGAGGCAATCTTACATTTCTTGCGTAGAAATGTGAAGGTTTCGTGCCTCCTGATCACAACCATGGATCTCGACGCGTATTTACCCGACATCGACAGCAGCGTCAGTGTGTACGACATTGCAATCTCCTGCCCTGTCACAATGCCTGGGGGCTTCTTCTGTGCCTCATCTATACACAACATCTTTGAACATTATCAGCCACAGACGCGAGCCGACATAAAATTCGATATCGACGGCCCTTGCGAGAACTCACACCTAGATTTCCTCGATCCTAGGTCAATATCCATATTCAGCAATAGCTTTGGCCAAGTCGAGGCAAGAACGGGACAGATTACGTTCCCAGAGACCGCGCTTCATTCACCACAACGGATAATGAACGAGAGTGTCTTAAACTACGACACCCTTGGTATTGGCCTGGCATCACCGTACTCGACGAGCTCGACCACACCATCAGACTTCTCCCCAATGTACACTATTTCGGCCAGCCCACCAACAGCCTCGGCATCTTTCATAGTGACGCCTACAAGCAGCCTCGGCCTTTTCTATTCCGAAATTTCTGAAGCCAATAAAAGCTCCTCCACTAGCGGCCAAATCTCCGTCTCTCTAGGGAGCCTGAGACCCCCCGAGGCCATGGATCTGGAATTCGATTGCAACACTCCGTCTCTAGTTGGAGAATATACTTTGGATGGACTTGCATCACCAGCCTGTCGGTATCCTCATTTCGATTCACTGGTCTATAGGTTCCAGCCCAAGACCACAGGGCCAGGGGATGGATCAAAACAGATCTCGGTGATACGAAGAGGAGCTGGTCGACCGCCTGTATTCAAATGTGATTATCCGGGATGCTGCAAAGCACTTCGACGCAGGGAGCATCTAAAACGTCATAAGCAGAGGTGCGTCTATATCCCAGAATATTCTAAGTCGCTGAGTTTTGGAGTTCGACTTGCTATATACAATGTACGGAGTTAAGGGTTACAGAACTGACATAACACTCGCCAGTTGCCATGGTGAAGGACCCAACCGGTTCTTCTGCGAATTCTGTGGTAAAGGTCAATTTAACAGGCAGGGCAACCTAGATATTCACCGAAAACTGCACACCAGGCCAAAGGGCCGCAAGGGCGGCGTCGAGTTCAAGGCAGCCGCTGTTCCTATCATTGAGCAAGAAGAGCACGGTCGCAAGGGCCGAGGTAGTTACGGAAGACCCAATGTAAGGGCATAATAGACGCTTAAGGGTGGAAGTTTCCGAGCCAAGTTTCGCCTTGGATCGATTATCATGTGTTTATTATTTCAATCCGGTATATAGCACAGCCAATGATACTTAATACCGGAAGCATGCGCGGGAGAGTGATATGTTACTTCCCGCGCAAGGTGTGAGTTTGTCACATCCACCGCACAACCGCCATATCATATTGATGACTCGGTGTATGCATTCATGAATGAAGCCTCGTTGCATTGACGACGCTGCGGTATGTTATACTTAGGCTTTAATCGATTTATATCGATCGTTACTATCAATCGATCGATATCGATCGACGATTAAATCGATCAATGCTAGTCCTTATTATCCCTATCCACGCTGATCCTGCCTACCAGTTAAAGAACTTGCCTCCAATTTTCCCCTTCAAGGAGACTAAGAGGAAGAGTTAGCTGATAAATGCTAGCCTTACTCCACGAACGAAGGCACTGAGCCATGGCCACTATATAGCGTCGCAGGCGAGATCTGAGTGGCGTTACTATCCTCCCGCAACTGCTAGAATCTCTCTCCGTTTCGGTAGAAGACGACGCGATAGTAAGAAAGTCAATAGCTATATAAGACAGCCGAGGAAAACGCATAACGCTAACGTCCCTCTACTAAACAATCGGGTTAGCTTTGTATACGCTGTTGTCCACTGGTGGTTCTGATAGGTACTGATTAAGCTCGTCCTGGGCTGGTACCGCGGCTGACTGCTTTGGCCGCTTTGGCCGTTTACTTTGTCGCCCTTGACCGTTAGGATAGACTAGTGATCGACTAAATGCCAATCGGCGCTCAATATAGTCTAAGGTACTATTGCACCTAGCTGCTAAAACGGCATTGCAGGCTACCTAAAATACCTTTGTTATTAGAGGTGCAAGTTTAATCTCGATATCGGGCAACCTCTACCTGCTGAGTTAACTCCTGCTATCTACCGCTCTGCTTAACCTCTCTTAATAAACCTACTAAAGAAATCGATTTAGCTTTTCGCGAATGCAGTTAGTTATACCTTTAGCTACTATTATATAGAGATTATAGTTTTCTAGTTAGGCTAATATAAAAGAAATAAATAACTATTTAAATAGAGTTTTAATTATATAAATAATAATAGTCCTCTTAATATAAGACCTAAGTCTAGATATTCGACTATATATAAATTAAGTAGCGTTAAGTAAAAGCTATATATCTTATTTTATATATAGTAAGACTAAATTATTAAGTAAAGCTAAATTTATAATTACGAGACTATATAAGTAAGTAAGTAATAGCTTCTAGTTTTACTTCTTAATAAGACTATTTATATCTCTAGGTAATATTAAATATCTTTATTAATATAAATAGAGGGAGAGATATCTTAGATATAGAATATTAATTTTTTATATTTTAAGTATTAGTAAATTTTATTTTCGTATATAACGCTACGGTATACTAAAATATTATTAAGGAGCTTACTAAAAAGCTAGATAATATTATAATTAGCCGTAGTAGCATAATATACTAAGTTAGGCTATATATCTAGATATTCTCGTAAATACATAATATTTATAAGTAAATAGCTTAGTAATCTATAAAGTAAACGTTATTCTAGGCTAATAGCTCTAGGTAGGCCGAGGCTACCGGGGAGCCCTTAGGATTACTAAGAGGCTTTCTCGTTCTATCGATATAGCTAATATAATTCTATAGCCTAGGAGTACTTATTAGTATGGTTTATATAAATAGAAATTATAGTTTATTTTAGTTAATTTCCCTTACTAGATAGTTTATTAAGGTAATATAAACACACCCCTAGCCGCTCGAGGACTAGGTAAAAAGAGGTAAAAGACATAGCAAAAGAGGGATTAAATTTATAGCTAGGACCTGCCTAGGAAGAAGGAAAAAGGCTAATGCTCTTTATATATATATGTGTGAGAAAACCCTGCCCGAAGAGGCCACGTTTCTAGCCCTATGCCTTAAGCCCGGAGTAGAGCCCGGGGCCTAGAGCCCCGTGCCTAGGTCTAACTCTCTACCCTAACAAAATAGTTTAGGCGTTATAAATAACCTATTGCTAAGAAGACAAAGCGGTAGGCCTATAGCTAGAGCTAGTATTAAACCTTTATTATTTATTCTATATTACTCTAAATTATAAAACTACCTACTAGGAGTTTAAGCGTAGCTACTCTATTTTTACCCGATTTATTAATAGTCCTAACTATAACGCGTAGCACTACGCGTGCGTATAATAACAACGCGTGCGCATGTCCCTACCCTATAGAACCCGCGGGTTAACGGTGCGCACGGGCGGGCGGCGCCCGCGGCCAGCGGACGCCGATAGAATACTAGGTTATAGCCAGGCTATCGCTACCTAGAAGCTTAAGGCCCCTTAAGCTTTAGTCTTATTATAATACGAAGTACTGCCTGCTCTTACCTAACTACGGAAGGACTACGTAATCTAGTCGATCTTATACTAACTTAATACTAGGCTTTTTTTCTTAGCCGCTAGAGGGGAAAGAGTAAAAGCGTACTTATATAGACTATCTTTTAACTACCTAAGCGTAAAACCTATAGCTAAAGCAGTGCTAAAGCGGTGCTAAAGCGGTGCTAAAGCGGTACTAAAGTAATAGTACTATATTATATAGGCCTATCCTCCTATTAGTAAATATATAATAGTTCTCGATAACCCTTATCTTTATACTTTATAAAACTCGATTATATAGTCCTTATTTACTTTATTATTTTATATTAAGCTAAAGTTATTCGTTTCTATATAATAATTTACTTTATATTATTACTATTTTTCTTAATTCTAATTAGTCTATTAACTAGATAATTTATTTCCTATATCTTTATAACGATATATATATACTTAAAAGATACTAATATAAAGTCTAATTCTACTATACTAGTAGCTTCCGCTAGTATCGGACTGGCCTCTATAAGTATTAGTACTCGATTTCCTCTAGGGGGAGCTTATAGCTCTCGTCTATTTCCTTTCGTACTAATTAGACTATAGCCCGCAATCAGAGCTATCGAGACCCCTAGCTAGTGCGTAGAATAGCAGAGGATTGGCTATAACTGGACTGGGAATGTGCCGTACTAAGTCTCTAAATATGGCGGCTCTATCTTCTCTAATTGGGTTATTACGCCGAAGTGGCCGGGCGGTTCTATACAAGGTGATCGGGGCGGCCCGAGGCTTTTAGGTGGGGTGAAGATAGGATCTATTAAGGCTAGTCCTAAGATCGGAACCTTTAATATTAAGGGCTTCGAGGCCGATCTCACTATACCTTAATCTGCATAATTCAGGTATACGATAGCAAACGGCACCGTCTGCACGACTTATGAGCCATTCGAGAAGGGGTTTACTATGAAAAACTTTACTAATGAGTGCAACGGTCCCGCTGTCTAACTCGATATCAAGGTGGCTTGCTATATCCGGCTATATAGCATCCTATTTCACTGCCCCAAGTGCCATCCTGGTCAGGAGGACTGCCACGGCGAATGCAAGCCGACCGGGACTTGCCCTAAGACATCCAGCTCGCCGATGACCTCGATGCTGTCTAGCACGTCGGCTCCTCTTAAGCCGTCTAGCTCATCAACGACCTCGATGCTATCTAGCACGTTGGCTCCTCCTAAGCCGTCTAGCTCATTAACGACCTCGATGCTATCTAGCACGTCGGCTCCTCCTAAGTCGTCTAGCTTATCGATAATTCCTATAGTTACGACTATCTCTACTTCTACGAAGCAGTTTAATAACTCTATCTCGAAAATATCGTTATCCGGGCAGGTACTCACCGCTACGAGCATTACTACTATAGCCATATCTACGTACCGTAGCACCTTTATAATAGACTCTCTTCCTACGTAGAGTAACACTACTAAGACTATTACTACCGAAGTTACTATCTCTACTATTATCTTAAGCGAGCAATCTCCTACTATATAGGCCTTAGATTCCGCTACTACCGTTAGTAACTCTCTTACCTTAGATAACTCTTTCCCTATCGACGCGGGTAATCCTCCGAACGGGATCTTTACCCGTCCTTCCGCTATAGGCAATAGTCCCGTCACCGCCGGCGCCCCTAGCGTTTAGGTCGATCTGACTCTAGGCATCGTGGTCCTCGCTGCCTTGGCTACCTAGTAGTAATGCAACCTACTTATATAACTAAGGAGTAAGCACGATAGTCGGCTAGTATATTCTATACCGACGGTAAATACGAGATCCTATTCGATATGAATAAAGACTTGGGCCTATTCGATATAAATAAGAAAAACACGAGCCTATAAATAAAGAGGCACCTTTATATAACTTAGATATTTCTATTTATATAATCCCTACTAGAAACTCTTCGTTACGTAACTATAGACTCGAAGAACTTAAGTTAGCTCTGGTAAGGGTGTGTCTAGAACGTATTTTTTATGTATATTATTAATAGTCCCGCATGCTGGTTATAGGCCGCACTGCGTTTATTTTGTTTATTCCTGATGCAAATGCTATGTGAGTTCCTTACCCTTTGGGTTTCGGTTGCCTGAAATTAAAGCTCGAAGGGGATGTGTCGGATAGACCGGTTAACAAGGCAGCCCCTAGGCAGCACTGTTAGCAGCCATATTGTATTGATGACTCGTATGTCTGTATTCAAAGATGATGGCTAGGGGCATTCTTCCTTAGAAGAATGACGCCTCGTTGGATTGATGACTCGAGATTCAGTAGGGGCTGCTAGGGACTACAATTGAAGTCTGACGCTACTAACACACATAGCAGCCAACAATGAATAGGGGCAACAGAGGGATAAGGGACAGCTGCGAGGATAAAAGGAATCCCTTTTCCAGGCTCCCTAGGCAGTCACAAGATTCAGAAGAATCAATACAGAAATATATTAATTGATCACGAATTTAACGGGATTCGGGCCACGCTCATAGCGATACATGTGTCTGCGTGCCACCACCCGAGGGTTGGCTATCTGATACGTTGCCAGGGAGATTGGCCAAAGGGAGTGTCGCGTGCCACAGGTACAGGGCGGAGTAGCAGGAACGCGGCACAGAGTGCCGAGATGCATGGATACCCGACTCACCATCCAAAACAAGCAGATTGTCATCCTACAAGGCCTGGATTTGCGTATGTGAAGTTTTCCCCATCGCCGCATTCGTTGATTCCCGTGTCTCTCGTCGATTTGAATTCATGCACACGGCACTCTTTCATTCCTGAGCCTATCAGTTCCCAAGCATGCTAGCGAATTTGCAAGAGCTTCTCCAGCGCCACGTTCAGCCCTCGCTCCAATGCGATTCATATAACAACCTTCCACGGAATATGAAACTACTGTATCTCGTATTCGCCTGTCCCTACGTCTACTTACTTGCTCCCTGAAGTACCTGAAGTAAGCGTTCCTAATTACCATTCGCTATTGGTAGGCTTGCTTCGCCCTTAGCTGTTTCTACATTGACCTCATCCTGCGAAGCAATAACGGCAGAATGGGCGTGGAGGGATATAAGTGGAGCGTGGAGCAAGCAGGATGGGGAAATGTGAAATGTCTCGCGTAGCCCGACCTGGTCAAGGTGGCTGGGCTGGGTCAGTTCAGGGATGCATTCTATGACAGTCGCGCTATGCCTCATCAATCTTCAGGATGTTACGTCTCCGTCTAAAGTGCATGCAGGCGAATTGAAGCGAATGAGGCACGGATGGACTGCGTAAAACAGTGGGTGGCAGGCCTAATATCATGCTGCTGGGGGAGTTCTAAACCCCTGCCTCTCTCCAGCTTGTGGTCTCGGGGAGCTAAGTAGGCCCTCGGCTTATCAACGGGAATTTCTTGTCATGGTGTCTGAGACCAACCGTGCTGGGCAATCCAAGCGCCGATTCCCTCTTGGCTAATGGTAGTCCGTACAAACAGCCATCATTGTTCCCGCGAAGGATGGCATCTTAATATGGCAGGGCCTATCCGTGCTTCATAGAACACAGCATACCCATGTTTCGTGAAAGTGTCACGACGTACCTGGTTGTACGTATTATGGGGCAAGTACGGCCACGGAGTGAATGTCTCTGTCTAGTCATACCACGACGGTGAAGCAAGGAACGGGCCCATGGTGTAAAATTGACGCAAGTGGGCGATGGCCATGTCTGCATAGAGATATACGGAGTACATACTCACGATAAGGTCATTGTTTATGAAGACTGTGGTATATTGAGACTCAGTCACGCTATCATGGCTTTGCATTCTCGCCTGCTGAGAAGCGTAAAAAAGCTCTGTCATAAAACACCGGCTAGACCCAGTAGGGTTGCTTGCCTAGGGTGCGGCTAGGTTATACAGTGAAGTTGCGTACAGTCATCAAACTGTCCATGAACGATCTATACCCACAGGCAATTGTGTAAGATATGGACAATTGACTTAAGTGGCTGCCGCCTGGCAGCCGCCTAGCCGGCTATTCGTGCTCTGCAAGACCATGGCCTCCTTTGTATATTAGTCGAACAAGACATTTTCTCAACTGGGCACCAAGCTCACCGCTGGCTGAACGACCATAACGCATTGTACTCATTTTATTCAGCCATCTTGATCATTGTATGCCTGCTCAATATGGATGTTTGTAGCTACGGTTGTGCAAGTAACACGCAAGCCCGAGCATAAAAGTTACAACAGCTCCAAATTAAAGGCATGGTGCGTGCCCACCGAACCAAAATAACGCCTTGACTGAACTTCAGCCTCGGCTAGAAGAGGACGGAAAGTTGACTAAACGAGGGAGCTTGGAGACTTGTGTCGTTTCATGTGCGACTGAGCGGCGGCAGTATAAGATTTCGCCCCCACTAGATGACATGGGATGGACCAGATCCCGTAGGATTTTAATCAATTGTGAAACTCTAAAAGCCCCGACTGCCGACGGCAGATATTCTCAACTCTTGTCCCCCAACCGAGGTCATCACCCGATTGTCGTCTCACAATTCTCCATGGCTTCACTCATAAAAATGGCCGATAGGACAGAAGACAAGATGACCCGGAAACCTACCGATGATTTGCTTAATCTGCAACATCTATAGTTTGAGGTTTCGGAGGCACGGCCCCATCTGGAAATACACCGATGCCGACATCCTGTGAAAGGTCTTTCAGAAGAGTAATCAACATCACACGTATTATGTCGCGCTCTTTAAATAAGACAGAGGCTCCTTTATCTTACTCTTAATTCCTAGACAACAGTCCACTCCTGCACGTATTAATTACTACCATTCCTACAGTCTCTACCATTCTTAATATTTATTCCCATATTCCCATATTCCCAAAAATGCATCTCATTCAGATTTCGAGGGCGCTGGCGCTTCTCATAACTTCTTCCTCACTCGTCGCCTCTGCTCCCACGGAGTTGCATTCTCGACGTAAAATCCAATATCACGTTTGAAGGCTTATTAGAGTCTAACCTTGTCGATAGGTGACGCGGGTGTTGTTGTCAACGCCAGAGAACTCCCGGCCGGCTCTGGTGGCCGTGCTGGTCTTGAGACACGAGCTGGTGGCGGACTTGGCCAAATTCTTTCTGATCATTTCAAATTTGTCGCTGATCCGCCAAGCGCTGTCAAGGCAATCCCGGCGGACCAGAACAACCCCGCTCGCGAAGCCCACCGTTCAGTGCATGCTGCACTCTTCGAAGTTACCCAAGGCGGTGCCCTAGGCGGTGCCCAAGGCGGCGCTCGAGGCGGCGCCCGAGGCGGCAATGGTGCTGACAACTGAGTGGAGGTTTTAATGGGGCTGCTTGCGGCAGAAAGGAAATAATTGGGGGGATGCCAGAGAGCCTGAAGCTAATTCGGAGGAATTGATCTTCGTTCAGGAAACACAAAAACACAAAAAAATACGCAGGAAGTCGGAGGTCTCGATGTCGTACTGAGTGGTATCTGGATCCAGTTGAGTGTAGATAATTAGGACCTCTCAACCCCAGTCACACATGGCTGTTCAGTCCTTAGCTTCGTCCTTTGACCACGTGATTTCATTTTCTTTCTCATGACTCTCTGGCTGATGGATTCCTGTGTGAAGCCATCGTTCATTTGCTTGGGCAACCTGACTCATGCTCTGGGGTCTTCAGCACTTAGTCATGCCAGAAGGACGACCCATGGTTCGACCACCTGTTAAAGTAAGCAACGTTGCCTATGTCTTCTCCTCGTTCCTGCTCGATTCGTCTTCGGCTTCTGTTGGTATTCTTTGTGTACCAATTCCGAGAAAGCCAAACACGCTCGCAGCTCCCATACAAGCAGCAACAATAAATGTACGTGTCAGAGCCTTGTTGTATACCTCCAAAAGAACCTCCAGATCCTCAGTCGAAACTTGATTGCGCAGTACTGTTGCACCCGATTCCGTGATTGAGCCAGGTTCGACACTGGGGAGTCGGCTGCGGATATCTGTCACCAGCGTGCGTGCGAAGATGGAGTTCGCTACGCTGATAAAGGTTGCTGGACCTAAATTCCGGCAGAAAAGCACGACAGCGACACCGATCGGAGCGTCTGCCTCGCTGAGTAAACTCTGTGCCGCTATGCTGGGCTGCTCAGTCGATGTCCCAATGCCGAGACCAGCAATAATTTGATACGGGATCCATGGCTTCGCTCCCGACGAAACTTTGAGGGTTGAGAGCAACCCCGAGCCGACAGAGACGAGAATGGTTCCAGCCAACATGAATGGCTGAAAGTATCCAACTTTTGTAACAATCCAGCCGCTGCTAAATATAGCAACAATGAATGCGCCACACAGTGGAAGATAGCGCACACCTGACTGCTCGGCACTTATCCCTTGTATGGCCTGGAACCACAACGGAATCTTGTCAGGCGAGTCGGTTAGCAACAGGTCTCGCCAATGAGACGTGAGTTCCACTCACGTAGTAGACAAGTATGAGGAAAGCACTCTCCAGGCAATACGAGTAGAGAGATGCAAACAGCACGATGCGCACTCTCATGATACGGGGTGGCACCAACGCTTTCTCACCCATCCACCATTGTTCCCAAGCAAAAGCTACGAGAAGAAGACCGGTGGCGACAAAGCACCCTATGGTGCGACCATCGCTCCATCCGTACCGAGCACCCCCAAACTCCATTGCTAGGATTAGACACGTGATACTTGGAAGTAACAGAATCATGCCCAGGTAGTCAAATTCCAGGAGCTTCTGAGTCCACGGACGTTCACCGTAATCTGTCTGAGTTGGTGCCCTGACACGAATGAAGAAGATGACGGCCATGGCAGGTGGTGCGGCCAATGGAAGGTTGATGTAAAAGCACCTGCATGGAGCCCCGTCAGCATGTACTCTGATGTGACATGCGATACGCCGGACTCTGGTTGCCCGTGTAGATGAGGGAGGTCTGGTCTCTTACCACCTCCAAGTCAGATAGCTATTGGTAATCAACCCTCCAACGACTGGACCGAGGACAGAGGCAAGCCCATATACGACGCCAACTGCTCCGATATAGAACGGTAGTCTCTTGGCGGGGAGCGCAGCTGCAAAGAGTGCAATCGTGCCACTCATGAGTCCTGAGCCGCCGCAGCCGGCAATTGCGCGACCCACGATGAATGCTGTGGACGACGGACTGAGAGCGCAGAGAAGGGACCCGAGTTCAAAGGTTGCAAGAGATACGAGATAAACCATCTTGATGCTGAACTGGCTGTATAGGCGGCCAAACACAAGCTGGAAGGCACACAGAGTAAGCAGGTAGGCTGACCCGTACCACTTTGTTCCCAAACAATTAGTGATCTTGAAGGCACTGTTTGAGGCGCATGGACTGCGACATCTCGAGCAAAAACTCACACCAACATCACTCAACGAGTGGAACTCATCCGTAATTTGCGGGATGGCTGTTGCAATGATGCCCTCGTCCAGAAATGTGCACATCACGCCGCACACAATCGACAACCATATCGCAAAGACTCTGGCTCTTGACGTGTTGTCGACTGCTTCGGCCCATTGCACCCTGGAATCCTGGGACGATGCATTTCCGGAACTTTCATTAGGCTCGGTGTTGGCTTTTGTTTCACGAGTATAGAGCTCGCGCCCCGACTCTAGAGTCGCAGCCTCACACATCTTGATAATGAAAAAGGAAGGAGGCAATAACTATTACAGAGGAGAAATCTGACAGCTTTCAGTCGTTGGGGAAAAGTTGCAGTCAGCGAGTTCCAGGGGCCAGGACGCCCAAGCACGTGCCTATCAAAGTTGCCTCTCAGCCGCAGCTCGCTTGCCGACCCCTGGCGGGTCAACACTCAAGGCCGGAGGCCCGAATGTGTGGCAGTCTCTGATTCCATTACGTCTGACATGAAAGCTGGTGCCGCTCAACGGATGAGAAATTGCCACAGGCATAGCTGCATGTGTTATTGCTTGGTTGTTCTCTGCAGAGATGATACGACGCATGTCAAGTCACCTGGCTCCGTGTGTCATCCTGTACGGGTAGGACCGTTAGCGCCGGAGGAGCATGCAGGCATCACTTGATCGAGACGGCTCAGTGGCGGGAAACTAGGAAAATAGGGCGGACCAAGCCTGCCGCAGTTGGGAGGTCCACCGCGCGTGCGACGGATTCCAACCAATGGAATACCTGTACACCGTACAAGTACTCGTATCGAGGCAAAAGAGCCCAGATTTTGCTACTCACTGACTTCATTCTTTCTTGGTCGAACGAATGAAACATGTGCGAAAGCTTAAAGTCACCTGGGTACGGGGATTAGGACTAGAAGTATTTATAATCGTGGATATGCGGCCCTGTGGCGGGGTGGTTACCACCTGGAAGCCTCTCGAGAGAAGTTGTTGGTTGCTTTGATGAATCGGGCCAGGGACCAGGTCCTTAGACCTGACATTCGGGTACGAATACGAACTACGCAGTACAATAAAATAGCGTGGCGGAACAGGCCCGCAGGGATGGGGAAGAGGGGGGGGGGGGGTCTCTACGCATTTACGGCTAGGGTCGGGTGGCCCTAGCCGAGCTAGCCCCCGGTCAAGTCCAAAAGTAAGTTAGGTTCTATCCTATCACCGATTCACCGGCTGGGGTCTCCAGCCGTTGACAGGAACCCTACTAACCTCGGACATGGTTTACGAAGGAACGGTCAGAATATTGGAAAGCAGGCTATTCTTATACTCGTACGAGCAGCATCTGCATAGACACCCAGCTGCACGACTTCTGGCCGGAAGGAATCGGTTTTCCTTGGCAGCCTATGTAGGCCCCTGAAGTAAGTATATAGTAATGATGGCTCAGTCCATTAGAGAGAACACTCTATCCATGCTACTCTAGATTATCGGTGACCGCGTTGACGTTGACAAAGAGCTCGCCACCATTTAGGCGGGCAAGATCGATGCCTTGGTGAATGCTCCACAGGTCTGTGGTTGCCGAAATCTTCTCTCGGGAAGCGGGCACCGTGACTGTTGGCCAGAACATTATTCGAATTGAGACTGGCCTTTCTGATCGACATGCGCGGAAACTATTGCCGACAGAGTCAGCAGGCACGCAGCGAGATCCTACTGATGTTAGCAACCAGCATCCAACCACTTGGGGAAATCACATAAAATGTGGAAGGCAGCGCCAGCACGTTGACACCTCCGACGACGACCAATAGTTGTGAACAAAAGACGCAGCACCACCGAACTAACATGAGACCAAAGTTTCCACATCTTCAGCTGTATTTCGCCGGAGCCCATGTCGATATAAGCACGTCAAATGAACACCTCTAGTCTGCCAAACACTGGTAATCGGTACAAGCTAACAACAACTACATGAAGATGTACCTCACCTAAAAGACGCCGCCGTCCGTCTCAAGCAGTCTCAAAGCGTGTGATATTCAGTCCAATGAGTGAACAAGACGGCGCCTCTGTCCTAGAGTGCAAAGTACAGGGATGCAATCGCGGAGCCATGCGGTGTTCTCGGCTGGGCAATATGTGCGCCTTTGCCAAATCAACTTCTCTCACTGTCCAGTGGTTTCGTCAAATCAACGCGAGTATCCATGTCAAGCGCGAGACTATACACATCAAAAGTGCTGTGTCGACCCCCACGGGTCTCGTCACGCTAGTATTGCGAAATTGCGAGACGATAGCTGTGACTACGGCCGAACGGGGGATTATGGCAATGGCCAGAAAGGTGTGGCATCGATATCAACCCAGGACCCTACTTGTCAATCGTTTGCAAACTGTAGCCTGAACCCTAAGAGCAAATTGACAATGGCTGGCCTCGACGGCGGCAACTTCTCCACCATCAATCCTGCCGTATTCAGACTAATGATCGGCATGCCCTTCATAAACTATCTGCAAGCCACGGTGTTTAATACAAACTAGGGATTAGGAGAAGGCCGGGGGGGTGGGGGTTAAAATCCGAAGATGATTTAGGGCCTTCGCTGTTCATGAGCACCCCCCCTCAACGATTCTGATGCTGAAATGACACAACACGTCCTAGTCATCGAGGCCATTGTATAATGGGTTCTCCAAAGCTAAACATCTCTCGATAGCTGCGGAAGGGGAAGCGCAGGTGATACCGCCAGTACGTCGTAGCACCGTAAATGCATTCAGAAAGAAGTACCTGTTGGCGTCCTTCTTTGCGCGGGATCTCCCACATTCAATCCTGCGTAGTGGCGCAACGAACTTCATTGACGAGTTATATAACTCTTAGAGAAATCCCCTGCATGGGTGCACAAGTCCCGGCAGGATCTCCCTCAACCAAGCAAAGATCATTCTTGTCACCTTCTCACGAGTCACCATCAATTCAGCAGCAGTGTGTTTTTCCAGTCCCGGATCTCAACTCTAGAGAGGACACTACGGCCCGAGACACCTCAAATTGCAGCAATATGTTCGAGCCTACCAGTCCCGAGGGCATACTACCCAGCCTTTAAGCCAGCCATCCACCCTCAATCCACTTTTGTCGCGTAGTGCGAGTCCCAAATCCCGTTGAATGCACGATCAATTGATGTCCTTCTTCCTTGTCTGTCAGCTGCCAAAAGGGCTTGGAAAAGGGTTTCCTTTTATCCTTGCAGCTGTAGCTTGTGACTCCTATCCGGCTGTTACCCCTATCTGGCGTTGGCTGTGTATGTGCGTTAGTGGCGTCAGACTTCAATTGTAGTCCCTAGCAGCCCCTATTGAACCTCGAGTCATCAATCCAACGGGGCTTCATTCTTCTAAGGAGTAATGCCCCTAGCCACTGTCTTTGAATACAGACATATGAGTCATCAATGTAATGTGGCTGCCAAATGGGCTGCCTAGGGCCTGCCTCGTCAACCGGTCTATCCAACAACTTCTGTAGAATCCTATACGCTCCCTCCTGTACATCACCTGGAGCTGTGTGACCTGATCCATTCACGGAGACAAACACTAGATGGCCATTCCTCGTACCTTTCCATGATCCCTTTGCCGATACGCTTTTTGGAAGATCACTCCACTGAGCGACACAGAAGTCGGCCTGTTGACTCCAAACCAGGTTATCCTATAGCCACTTCTGGCTTGGAGTATTGATTGTGTATTCTTAGTTGCCATTCAACACAAGCACGCGGATATCACCTACCTATGTCCTTTTATGTGCCTCTAGAACATCCCTAAGCTCTTTCGTAGTAGGCTGATATAGCATCCCGTTTTTCTAATACTCCATGTTGAGTTCGAACTGAAGCGGACTGTATGCTCGGTGGAGTTCCCTCATCGCGGATCATCGCAAATAAGTGGGTTTGGACGGCCAACTTGAACTGTCAACCCTCATCAGTTTTATGCAAATTTTAAAGTAATAACAGACTATGCTTACTATCGTAAGGGTTGCGATCGCCAGATTGAATGAATTCGTAGTAGAAATTGTCCATATTGTTCATAAAATGGGTCATCATCGCGAGGCATTCGTGCCTATCGTAGCTGAGATCGCAGACGAGACCCAAGCGCTCAGTCTCGGGAAGATTCCAGCGGATACCGTCACATGCTTAGTATATCCTGGCCACGTGATTGGTGACAAAGAAGCTCATACACCCCTATTGCTGGAGCTATAAAGTCAAGCAAGGCATTAATGAGGACGAGAGACGTGATGTTGCCCCAAAACGTCGTCTTGGAGTCATATGCGCTCGACTCTAAGATATGTTTGATATAGACTAGTGCACAATGTCCGCCATAAGACTCGCTAGTAAAGCATAGAGGTAAGTATGCCTTGTCGGGGAAGGTTTTCTAGAAGAAGATGGTAAGAAAAACCTAAAAGTCCTCGGCGCTATCTATATCGGTTGCAGGTAGCCGCCCTCCCTCGGCAACGGAATGGAAGCCTACACCAGCCAGCTCGTCAATGAAGAGGAGCGAGGCGTTTCTATTCCAAGCCCATAGATTAGGTATCGTTTCGTTAGCACCAAGTTCAAAAATACATAGACCAATCTCGTTGAAGAGCCCCAACATTAATGATGCGCCGGGTCCGCCATTGATCCAGATAACGATTAGATCATTCACTAGATCATAAAGGCTTTTAAAGAACCAGAAGAAGAGTAGATTGATGTCTGTCACGTCAATTGTCCCGGTCCATTGAGATTCGCCATACGTGGCGCATGTTATGGTACCCTGTGTTCGGATATTACACTGCCCAGCTTTGAACGCGGGTGACTGGTGGTGTGTACTTAGTCTTGCAGAGAGCACGCGCTGCTGGCCGCCCTCTGGGTTTTGTTCAGTTTAATAGATTGCGGCATAGTCAGAGATATCATGAAGTAGAGGTATCCGTACATAGCTGGCGGCGCAACCTATAAGTACAGCAACCATGTGAACTCGAAAGAGGAGCATTGCTTGGGGTGTTTTTAGTTGGATGCACTGTAAGGGACGTCAGCGTATTATAAGACGACTCTGCGGGTACTCAACCCGTTATCCTTGCCTTCACGGCGGTCAATTCTCCCGCCACTCCTGCTCCTGCCACTGGCGACGGCCCAACCGGCCCAGCAGCCCCGCGGCATCACTTTCCCCTTCAACGTGAATTTCGGGGCCAACGATCCAAGCGATTCCGCGCCCATCGGCTATAAAGGTCTTAACCAATATGTTGCCGGCGCCTTCAAGCTAGCCAGCGCGGGCTTGCAAGCTATGAAGACGGCTAAGACATTATTTTTCTGCGTTTTGTAGTCACCTGGCAGGTTCTAGAGGCGTGGTTCCATATCAGCCAGCAGGATACTAACATCGACGGCGAGCTTGCAACAATAGGTCGTATGTATTTTTTCCCTTTCTTCCCCTTGCCCTTCTCTATTGTCCTAATCAGGCGAATCGTGCATCGGTTATAAGCAAACTTCGCTAACGGTCAAGAATCGGCAGGGGAATTTAGCAAGTGCTATAGATGGCAGCGCTAACATAGCAAAGCCTACCTCTTCTATTGCGAGTTACATGTCGTGCGTAAGAATTGGAATGGTGCGTTTACGAAGCTAGATGGTTTTACTATACTTGAGAGCACGGTCTGACTCTAGCTGATAACCGCCCCTGCAGACCGTGGATTTTCAGTGGCAGCACTAGGGCATTGGCTATATAGTATGTTAGCACGAAAGTTCTGTTTGCTGTTGGCACTACTACAAATGTTAATTAGGAAGCAAAGCATTTGAGCTGATACGCAGGCCAATACTTCTGCACCTAGACTCGGCACCTACGTCATCGCCCAACCAAACCGCCTTGGCAAGTGCCCACCAGTGCCCGGCAGGTCGAGGAGGCCGCACCTATGTCGGACACTTTGCATCCTTAGCTATTCTATCTCATCCTGGGCAGTGTGGCTAACAGACAGACCGTCTGACAGACCGACTGAGTCCGTCTGACAGACCGCAGACCGACAGACCGGCCATTCTCGTCAGACCGACAGACCGGA